>JANAVB010023995.1:4950084-4962584 GCA_029216955.1 Iris pallida | reverse complement strand
TAGGACACGAATTGGACACAAAATCCTACAGAAATCTAGGGTTAGCTAGGGGACACCTAGATCTAGGCTAATATGCAATAATAACAGTAATTTCAATAAGTTTTGAAGGAGTTACATATAGGTGTCAAAAGCTCCAAAGAGGGGTGTTCCTCTTGATGGCCAACATCACCAAATTGTTAACAAACTGAAAATAAATTACACATACAACAAGAATACCTAAATTAGAACCTATTGCAATTAATTTGAGGAGAAAAGGAATTTAATTGGATTTTCTATGAATTTTTAAAGATGGAGCATACCTCTCTTTCCGAATGTGAACTTTCTAAAGGAGGCTAACCTAATGGAAGAGACTACTTATAGGGGGAATCCCTAGGTGGGCTGGCCGGCCATGATAGGGTTAGGGTTTACATGGTGTAGGCTATGGGCTTCTATGGGCTTAAGTCATTAATCATGACTTGTGAAGTCATAAGCCATTTATCAAAACTCTATTCTAATTTCTATTTCCAAATTGGTTCTAATGACTAGGATATAATTAACTTAAACCAAACTAGGGTTTCATAATCTAACCAAGTCACTAAAACTAGGGTTAGCTTCTAGGGTAGGCTCCAAAGTCAACACTAGTCAAATTCTAGAATAACCCTCAAATAAATTATACTAAAAATCACATATATTCTAATAAATCTCAATAATTCACAATAATTCCAAATAAATCCCAAAAATTCAAAAATGACCAAAATACCCTCATACTAGAAATATGGTAGTGACAGTCTCTGATGTTCAGCTTTAACATTTTGGCAAACTAAACAACGAAAGACAAACCGGGATATCTCCCTCTGACACAAGTTAAGATTCTTCTGAGTAAACACGTACTTTAGACTCTTGTGGTCGGTGAAAATCTCCACCCGATCTCCATACAGGTATTGTCTCCATAGCTTGAATCCAAAAACTACTGCTGCTAACTCCAGGTCATGGGTTTGGTAATTTCTCTCATGATCACGAAGTTGTCGTGATGCATAAGCTACAACCTTCCCATGCTGCATCAAGACGCATCCTAATCCCTTACCGGAAGCATCACAATAGACTGAAAATCCTCCTGTCCCATCTAGAAGCATGGGAATGGATGCCATCATCAATCTCTGTTTCAACTTCTCGAATAAACTCTGACACCCTGCTGTCCAAGCAAACTGTACATCCTTGCAGGTCAACTGCGTCAATGGTGCTGAAATCCTGGCAAAGTCTGATAGAAACCGCCAGTAATAGCCAGCTAATCCAAGGAAACTTCGAACTTCTGCGACGGTTCGGGGAACTGGCCATGTCTCTATAGCCACTATCTTCTGGGGTCCACTTCCACTCCACCTCTGGTGATGATATGCCCTAGGTACGAAATGCGATCAAGCCAGAACTCGTATTTACTGAACTTCGCGTATAACTGGTGCTCTCTGAGAATTTGAAGGACTATACGGAGATGTTGCTCATGCTCTGCTTTACTCTCGCTATAGACCAAGATATTATTTCTGAACACTATCATAAACTGATCCAAATAGGGCATGAAGATACGATTCATGAGGTCCATGAATACGGCTAGCACATTTATCGCTCCAAATGGCATAACAAGGAACTTCTAATGTCCATATCTTGATCTGAACGCTGTCTTTAGGATGTCTTGCTCTCTAACTCTGATCTGATGGTACCATGAACGCAAGTCAATCTTCGAGAATACTGCAGCTCCTTGGAGTTGGTCAAACAAATCATCTATCCTTGGTAGAGGATATATGTTCTTGATTGTTACATAGTTCAAGGTACGATAATCAATACATAACCTTGACGTACCATCCTTCTTCTTTACTAGAAGCATCGGGGCTCCCCAAGGCGATCCACTTGCACGAATAAATCCTTTGGTTCTAAATTCTTAAAACATCTTGTACAAGATCTCTAACTCTGAAGGTACCATTCTATAGATTTTCTCTGATAATGGTGTCATCCCAGGAATCAAGTCAATGGTGAACTCTATCTCTCTCTTTCTAGGGGCATGCCAGGAAGTTCTTCAAGAAACACATCGGGAAACTCTTCAATGACTCTGGAAAACTGAACTGCCGCTGCAACTGCCATCCGCATGACCGGGAAAGAATGTTCTACTTCGTCTCTGGAAAATAAAAACTCTGGTTCGCTAGGAATACCAAAAATAATCCTGCCAAGATGGCAGTCTATTCTTGCATATTGATCCTTCAACCAATCCATTCCTAAGACCACATCATAGTCGGCCATCGAAAACTCTATCAACCTTGCGGGGAACTCTCTACCGCTAACTACGATTCTACACGAGGAAAAGACTCTATCTACTCCCACAAGACCGTAACCAGTAAGTATATTGAGCCTTACTGATAATAACTCGGGCTCCAGTCCTATCCGTATTGCGAATCGTGCAGACATGAATGAATGCGATGCTCCCGAATCAAATAATACTGATACAGAAAAAGAGTTGATGAGAATGGAACCTGCCACCACCTCACCTGATGCCAATTCTTTCTCCACGGTTAAAGCCATCGCTTGAACTTGCCCTCTTGGTGCTGGTCCCCTCTGCTGGAAACCTCTCTGCCTGTTCTGAATCTGAGCTTGGGCCTGGGCATACTGCTGTGGCCTTTGCTGCTGGAAAGCTTAGGCCTGAGGCGGAAAGGACCTCGAGAACTGGTGCTGCTGCTGAACTGGAGCTGGTCCCCTAACTGATGGACTGGTTAGGGTTGATGATTAACTGGCCCTGTACGGACAGGACCCGATCATGTGATCTGATGCCCCACAAGTCAAGCAAATCCCTGTGCTCTGCGATACTCTGAAACAACTTGACCGGGCTTTCCACAATGAAAGCAGCCTATTACGAAAGACTGCTTCTGCTTCTGCTATTGAGGGTATGTCGAGGTTGAATTGTGAACCGACGTAACTGAGGCTGCCCGCCTCAGCGTTCCTATATTCAAAGCCCTAGCTGCCGGGACTGGAGTTGATGAATGGGACATTTGCCCATGGGACCTCTTCCGACCGCCGGTTCGGTCCACTATCCTCTAAGAAGTATACTCATGCCTCTTCGCTGCTCGCAAGACGGCATCAAATGTCTGGTGCTCAAACTGCTCTACAGCTAGAATAATCTCTAGGTAGAGTCCCTGCTGGAATCGCTGGGCCCGATCCAACTTGGTTACCACCAAGGTGGGAGCAAACCGACTTAGTCTTGAAAACTCGGCCGTATAACCATCGACCGTCCTGCTCATCTGCGTTAAATTAGTGAACCTCGTCTGTAGGTCGTACCGAGCTACAGCATCGAAGTACTTGATCTAAAACTTATTACTGAATACCGCCCATAGGACAGGCGTTGCTAATCCAACTGCTTGTATCGCCCACCAGCTGTGGGCTAAGTCTAATAACTGCAGGCATACAACGACCACCTTCTCTCCTTCGCGAATCCAAGCTGCCTTTAGGATTACTTCTATGTCCTGAAGCCAAGCATCAGCAGCGATAGCATCTTCACTACCATCAAAGAAATGAGGGTTCAAGCGCTTGAAGCTGTTGGCCGCGTTGTTCCCTTGGTAACCAACTCTACCCATGGCATCTTGTACTGTCTGGTACAGGGCGTTACCTCGACGATCTTGAGATGCAAGCAATTCCCTGATGAGCCCCACCAGTGTCACGCCCTAGAACCAGAATACTGGAGAGTGGAGGACAGACACAGCCAGCTACGTACATTGAAGTGAATCCCACCTCGTAATACGGTCACGGCTGTCTAGATGCATGAGGGTTTACTACAAGCTAATAGTCTCTTAGGATCAAGAACAGGCCTAGAGTCTCAATCTCAAGCAAGCAAGTAAATATAACAAGATGGTAGATCATCAGACATACAAAGTAAGGCGTCCCATACATTACATATTCAGATGATCATGAAGCTAGTCATACAAAAAAAAAGACTAGCAAGAGTTTAAGTCATACATGATCAACCCTAGGATTTGTTAATCATGTTATAGCATGTAGACAGACAGTAAGTAAAGTTACAAACGAGCTAACACTTGCCCAGCGGCTAAACGCCTCAAAAGAATAATATATAATGGAGTGGGAGAGCAAAATAAAAACCCACTCATTGCCAGGGTTGTGCCTAGTGTTCACCATCTGGCTGAAAGGCTGAGAGATCCTCGGGTCCTACTCCGAAATCTGGCCATACAAAACCAGCTGGGTCAGACCCCAGAAAGAGCAAGTACTACAAGGAAGGCTTCACTTACGAACTAAAACCAGCATATTAGCACATAAGACATAATGGATAATAAAAGACATGAGTTAGAGAAAAACAAGATGATAAACGATAGGACGACTAAGGGACCATTCCGGTAGCCAAGTTATAACCCGTAAACCAAACAAGGACCGGGGTTGTAACCCTTCACCTGAACAGAGCTTGGTCTCCAACCAATTATCGACAAGAGTAAAGCCTGAACAAGCATGTGCTAAAATAATCATAGACTAGCATTGCTTAGACAAGACTAGACTGGACTACATCCATCAATTACGGCCAAGCAAAGAGTACGGCTTGATACTTTAACTAGCTAAGGTTATCACAAGCCTAGTTACTAGCAAGATGCAATGAGATGTTCCAGCAGTCACAGGCCCTGCAGCTATCCAGGTTATCCAGGCGAGGTTGATTATCAAAGTTGTCCAGAATTATTAGATGGCTTAGAGTGCAACACATAACAGTGTGCTTTGTACATGTTTCATGAGTGCGTCCCACATGACAGTGGACTGGAAATGTGCCCTACTCGACGGTAGGCTACAAGTCCATCAGGTGTGGCCGGGATAACAGGATCGCCTGTAACTGGGGAAATCTCCCTTAGAATGAACTAATTGATCAATCTAATCATTAACCTTAGTCAAATTCAGTATGAATCCCTGACCGTGGTAACCAGGGACTCATGTCCTAGACATGATGCAAGACGAAACTAGACTAGTAGCTTGTACAAACAAGTTTCAAGCAAGCACCCATGGTGTCAAGACGAGAATTTACTTAGCGAGTTGAGATAGCCGTCGCAACGGAGTTCAAGGTTACATGTCATATTTACTTGTCAAGAATGCGCCACAACGGGCCACTATCATATACTGGCCTGTCATGTTCTTGTCTGGAGTACGCTACGATTGGCCACTGTCATGTTCTTGTCTTGTCATGTTCTTGTATGGAGTGCGCCACGATGGGCCACTGTCATGTTATTACTACGTTCATGTTCATGTATCATGCCGTGTTCATATATCATGTCGTATACAGATTATCATGTCAATATTGCTTGTCTAGGGTACGCCACAACGGGCCACCATTAAAAATTATCATTACATTAACATGTCATACTCACATCGTGTTCATGTCGAGTTCATATCGAAAATGAATAAGGATATAAAATGGGTGCAAAAATCAAGAAAAGGGAACCTAGGGACATCATGCGCCCAAGGCTATGCGCCTAAGCTATGCGCCCACACATATGAGTGAGGCAGGAGGGTATCATGGAGAGACAATGGATTGGGAAGGCATGCACCTGGAGCTATGCGCCCACAGGGTGGAGTCAGGATGACTTAGAAAAAGTCAAGAGACTCACTCAATAACAAGTGTGCTGATCGGGTCTATGCGTCCAAGAAAGGAGGCATGGTGCACTTGGACGCATGCAAGGTTATGCACCCAAGCCAGGGGATGGTCAAGGCAACATGCACTTAAGCATGGGAGTGGTCAGGACAGCATGCGCCCATGGTGGCATGCGCCCAAGAGAATGGGGGTCTAGGACACATGCGCCCAAAGGGGTTATGCAGCCAGGGGGTTATGCGCCTAGCGCCCATACGCCCACACAAATCATAGGCGCATAGTTATGCACCAGCTCACTGTTCTTCTTCTCTAAATTCCAAAAAGAAGAAGGCCATGGAATCCATAACTTCTCAAGGTCATAAATCGCTCAAAACAAAACAAAATCCGGGTTTTCAAAGGTCTAACTTGAGTAAAATTAAATTCTCTACAACATGGAACAATCAAAACTTGAAAATAATAAAGTTTGAGAGATCAAAATCCAAGAAAATTGAAAATGCATCAAACTTAGATCTACAAGAAATAAACCATCAAAATAGAAAATGTTAAGAACTAAAGTAGCTTAGAATGTTGCATAGAAGAAATTAGAACAATAAAATGGAGGGTTCCTTTATGAAACAAGTTGCACTTGCCTATGGAGGGGGAGAGGTTTTAATGGAGAAGAAGAAGAAGTTATGAGAAATAATAAAGAGAGAAAAAGTAGGTTGGTTTATAAAAGAAAAAATGGAAGGGGGTTTTAACATGATGAACCAAAGAAATAAACCAAGCTAAACCAAAATAAGCCAAGTCAAACCATGATATGCCATGATGAACCTAAGCAAGATTAAACCAAAATTAGCTAGCAAGGCAGGGGAAGTAAAATACGTGTCAGGATTCCGTACATGTATACTAGAAATACATATAATGGAAAACGGGGGTGACATCAGTAGAGCTAGGAACTGGTGATTAAGGCAAGCTACGTTGTTCAGCTCCCGAGGGAGCTAATATACGAGGCATGGTGTGATAACCCGTCCTTGAAAATACCCTCTGAGGGGGTACATTTGATTCTCCATTAGCCTCTGGATTAGGACTGGCAGATATAAGAGCCCTTATCGACAGTTGGGCTGTCAAGGTGTTCCGGTCTCGAACACAACTTGAGTCAAGGATTGTATCATAGTGGAAAGGGTTTTCAAGCCTGCTTCCAAAGTATTCATACGGCACAAGAGATCTAAAGCTGAAGCATCTCCCTCTTCTTCATCTCCACCCCTTGTCATGTAGACAGGCATAATATGGGGCAAAGTGGATGGATTGGTCGATGCTTCACTTTCACCCTCACCTTTTTACAGAAAGCTTGGCAAGAGAGCTTCCTTTTTTAACCTCTCGAACTGGCTACCCCTAGCCACATTGGTGTCAGTTCCTTGATAGATACCCTCATCTTCGAATAAGGGGTTATTATGGACAATCGGGGTCTGACCACTCCCAGCTTGTACTATCGATGCAGCCTCATCCTCAATCGAGTATTCTAGAATACTCTGGTCATAGGGATTATTACTTCGTTTACTCTCGGTCGGCTATTCGATGAACTAGCCGAGGCCGGATGGTTGGTGGTGTTTGCCTTTCTTTCGGGTGCAACAAAACTAGAGATAACGTGGCACGAAGTGACCAAGGGTTTTTCCTCATCGTCAATTGTACCCTCTTTTCGAGGCAACGTCGGACAAGTGCGACAGATTGCAGTCATTGGAATACATACTGCCTTGGTGGTTGAGCTATTATTTTACAACAACAGCAGTTGATAGTGACCATAGCACAAGTATGTCCTGTGAGGGGTGTATTGTGCATGGTGGTCATCTCTTCTGATCTACGTCTGTGAGTGATCATAATACATAAATCTTAAGAGAATAGTTTTACACTTGCACCCTCTTCAGGCACATGGCAAAGCCAAGCATTCGTGTGGTCATGTGAGTGATGCGTCCCCTAATCTGGTTCTAGCACATGAAATGCACCCAGATCATTGGTAGAAGTGCAGCACATATTTAGAGTCAAACCCACTTCATGCAAACAGCCAACGCGGGCGCATGGGTTTGACACCACAAGGTTTGCCCCTAACTTGGTTCCAGCGTATAAAATACATCCAAGTGGGAGGAGGACTTTGAGAGTTGACTCATTCTGGGTTCTGAATCACCTGAGCCAACTCTATACAACTTACCATCAATTGTGTGCATGACTTTAAGCACGCATTTCTTGTTCGCTGCCGACATAGCACTTTGAGGGCATGTGGCTCGTGCCGTCTTGGACTTCTTTGCACTAGCCCCGCGACGACGTTTAGTACTTAGAATCCAACTTTTTTTTGCCATAATAGTGAGTGATTTTGTCCAAGACAGAGTGTTTTCCCTGTGCAGCAGTTTTCATGCGCGGGTGAGTGGCTGCACCCTTGTTCCTACGGCGCATATTCTTCGACTGGAAAAAAAGTTTGTTAGGAGTCGCAGTCAGCACTGCGCTTCCCTTGCAGATGTGCTGCACCAGTAGCAACATCTTGCTTGCTGATGATGTCAGCAGGAAGGGATGGCTATGTCAGCGCAGCTCCTTCAGTTGTGGTGCTCATGCATCGCCTTTGTGTACCCAGACTTAGAGAGTCTTCTTCGACTTTAGCAGCCATTTCGAAGGATATATGTTGCCTTCAAAAAGAAACTCCTCGTACGCTTGCTGATCAAAGTATACCACCAGCATCTTCTGGGAGGAGACAAGCTTGTTGTCGTCAAATTGCGACATGACCTTCTCGTTGGAGGAGAAAGTGGTCCCTAGCAGAGTTGCCTGCTTGTATGCCATTAGAAAGTATTAAAATAAACTTGTATATAATAACAAACAGAACAGTGTACAACTTAGGATCCGATGGAATTCTTTGAATACACTTTTGTTTTTATTTGGGAACCGTGGCAATAAAGAGTTGATTCTTTACTCCATTGACGATCTGACAACGATCTCGAGCTCTTAAACGTCTGAGTTGCTTGAAGCTATTGAATAGCTTAGAGGATTTAATGGAGTGATGTCAAAAAAGATTAAATTAAGGAATAAACCTTATATTTATAGGTGGCAGAATGATCTGCTTATGTGCGCATGTACGATGCGTGCATGGAAATTTTGCACGCAAGAATGTTGTGCACATGACTTTGTTTTGGCTCAGGGAAGCCACATTGGGAAGCTCAAACAAAATCTATTCGTAACTGCATTATTGGGCTGCGGAGGAGCTGACACGTAGTAATTGTTGAGATTTGGTTGTTGTTGAGATCTTGGGTGGTAGTACCCGTTTGTGAGCAGAAGTGAGTCAATGACACGTGGCGCATGTACATAGCTCAAAGATCTTTGATTTGTTGAAGGATGTTTTGCTTGGACGTACCTAGGACCAGACGCATATGGAGACTTGGCATATGATTGCAAGTCTAGTCCCATGGCTTTTGGGGCGCATGCAAAGTTCGGGCGCATGGCTGTGGAGGTGCATGCAACCATTAGTCGGCCATGTGGCAGAGCATAACCGACAAAAAATTAATGATGGTACTGTCATCAGCGTGTCTTCGATTTTTGTGAAAGTTGTTAACTCTTTTAGTCTTCGAGACGTGGGTTCATAACTTCGATCACTCACCATTAAATGCTCGATGGGTGACCGGCTTAGGTTGGCGCATCTGTTTGTACACCACTAGGCATGTCAACATCTATCCGAGGGGCACATTTAGCTGGGGCGCATCTCCTTCGGTCAACTTTGTTTGAGCATTTCAAGGCTCAATTTAATGACTTTTAACTTAGCTGAATTGGATATGGCAGATTAATTGCCATTAATGCTAAGTTCATCGCATTAAGTTCAGGAAGTGTTGCTACTTGGTGCATGGGTTTTGGTTGCCCTGGCCTATAATTAGTAGAGAATTTTGCTCTTCATTTCGTACAACTTCTCATTGATAATGAACTCAATCGATTCTTCTTCTTGTCAAGATGTTATACTGCGAGTTGTGGATATCCTCGTTCAAAGAATCTTTGGTTTTGATGACGAACTCATTCAGAAGATTGAGATGCGTCGATTTAGCTATGGCCAGAGCAATTCGTGCACCGATACCTGGCTGACAGTATTCTTTTACGAGACGACTTCGGGTGCAAAGATGATTGCAAGGTTTGGGGTCGTCCTTCTCCAACCTTTGTTATGCTAGAAGAGCCACTGGGTTTGGATTTATTGCCAACCTATATTTTGCTCAATAACTGCTTTATTAGCTGATGTACTTGGGTGTTAACGAGAAAGTGATCGCTCATTGATCAGGAAGTGATTCGCTCTGATGAGGAAGAGATGCGCCTATGCTGACACGTCAGAGTGATGCGCCTATCCATAGAGATTTATACTAGGCTTTTGTAGTATACTTTGAATGTAATAAAAAGCTATGTAATAGATTTTCCTATAAATAAAAAATCTTCTTTCCATGTACTTTCATTCTTACTATCTTTGAATGACATGCTGACACCTGACCTACGTCTTTGGTGCATTCTGCTTGTGGTGCATAGGGACTTCGGCCATTTAGATGCGCCCGAAATCCCATACTTCGACAGTATATTGCCTACAAATATATTTTTTCTGGGGAACATTTTTGCTGCACTCTAATCACCCCCTTCTAGAGTTGCCTAATGATCCTCAGAAGCTACATTCATTGTATGAACGGAAGATAACTGGTAACAAGACATTTCTTATTCGTCAACTCGATGTAAATTGAGGGTGACTCAGTGGCACAACATCTTAACGACGTTTACGGCAAACCAATCAGCTGTTTGCGATGAACATGGTGATTGATGATGAGCTTCAAGCCCTTCTACTTTTGAGTTCTCTGCCGGAGAGCTGGAAGACATTGGTGGTGTCAGTGTGCAACTTCGTGCTTAATGTTTTCACGGTAGAGGCAGTCAAATGTAGCTTGCTGAATAAGGAGGTCTAGCATAAGTAGATAGAATCATTACAAGAGTACGCTATGATGGGTTCCTACATAAATAAAAGAGTCAAGTTACAAGCGAGGACAAGGAAGACTTCTCAGGATCTTGCAAGTGTGGACCGCATGAATGGCTACTATCAATATGGTAAGAAGGTTATTTTAAACGAGATTGTATGAAGATAAGGCTAAAAGCAAGGATAATTAGAAAATTTTACAGCTATGGAAGATCTTATCATTGTAGCAACCAACACAGAGGAACCTTGTGGCACATGTCATGACGACGATTGTGTCTTGGACATGGGGCGTTGTTTCATGCCACTCCTCATAGATGGATCTTCACGTCTTACCGAGATGATAGGTTTGGACGTGTGAAGGTGGAAACCATAGGATATGTACAGTTGTAGGTTTCGGGGATGTGCCCTTGGAAATGGAGCTTGGCGAGAAGCTCATAATCAATGGTGTTTGGCATATTTTAATTTTGCACTAGAATTTGGTTTTGGTAAGGAAGCTGGCGAATGACGATTGTCGTAGTATATTTGGGGACAAGGATTGAAAGCTTACGTTGGGTTCCCATCTGCTGGCTCGAGAAGATATATATTGTGACATATACAAGCTCAAGCCACTGAGGTATGTAGAGAGGCCACAAACATCGGATAAAGGCTAGAGGGATGTCCGACATGAGTTTATGGACCGTCGAGAACTTGTCGTAGGAAGTCTTTGAGATGATTTGAGGGATATAAAGGATTTGTTTCATCTAGACAAAGCAGCGAATGGAGATGAGTTAGAGATTGATGGTCAGTCTGTCGGTACCATGGCAGCTTATCAGTCTCCAGTGAGGGTTGCTCTACGAATCTAATTTTGGTGACAGGTGGTTTACAAAGCTTCATGGAATGACATTGGTTTCAACAGTTCAAAGCTAGGAAGAATATCAAGGTGTGCAGCAAACTCAATCTGAGACATGCGTATCTTTATTCGCACAGTTTAGGGAGAGCTTTGGGTCATCGACAACGTGCATAGTGCATGATGTTCTGCTTGATGATGCATATGCACATGAGAGCTTTACTATCGGATACGAAGGTGAGCAAGTTCAGAAGCTTTAATCTCGGAGAACCACATCATCCGCTTGGTTGGTCTAGCCAAGGGTAAAGATGCTCAATGGAATGGAAGCACGTTCCTGTGGATGACAAAAGTTAGGGACAAGTAGCCAAGACTTACGGTGAGGCTGGTGTCACCCTCACTTTTTCCAGTTAGGGGTAAAATGGTAATTTTCTATTTTTTTAATAATTTTGGAAATTTTATTTCATGAATATTATTATTTAATTATTATAGGAGTCGGGTTCGAATTTCATCGCATTTCGAGTTAATTCGGGACTACCGGTGAATTTCGACTTGAGCTGTAATTAGCATGTTAGCTAACCATGGCCCACCACACTAAACTTTAGGGTTTAAGAGTTTGGACTAGTCCCCCATGAGTAATTTAGTTTAATTATGATTTTTAATTATTTTTAGCAAATTCCTAAACCTAATTTGGAATTTATTTTGCATTAGGCGTAGGGAGGGGCAAACTTGTAATTACAAGTGCCCCTCACCCACACCCATGCCATGCTTGGCCGGCCACCTATAGCCCCCCCCCCCCCCCCCCCCCCCCCTCTTCTCTCCACTAAGCTACACTCTCTCTCTCTCTTTCAATTTTATTTTCTTCCCAAAGCTTTCTTCCTCCAACAATTTCCTTTTAGGTATGTTTCTAATTTCTAATTTAATCTTCTTTTGCATTTAGTTCATTCACATTAAATGGAGAGGAGAAGATTCTCTACCATTTGCCCACAACTTTGTAGATTTTCCCTAGAAAAATAGGTTGATGATTTATTAGGATTTAATCATTTTGAGAATGATATATATATATATATATATATATATATATATATATATATATATATATATTATATATATATATATATATCTATTTTATTTTTTTTTTA
>JANAVB010023995.1:4675501-4940879 GCA_029216955.1 Iris pallida | reverse complement strand
ATGACTCGATTTGTTACTTGTACTTGTATAGACAGTGGACTTGGGAGTGGGCTGATCACCTGCTTTTGAATCCGTTCATGACGTGTTATGTCCGGATTCCTTTATACTATTCGGGGATGGGGAGTTATTAGTGGTTGTGTGATCAAATTCCCACATTGTTCTACTATACATTGTTCATAGCTATACCCTCGCCTCACGACGGTAAAGCCTTACCCTACATAGTTCATAGCTTTCCATGGTGATCGGCCTTACCGTTCTATTGTACACATTGTTCATAGCCGGTCGGATGGAAAGCCTGATCATGTTTCCCAAGCCGATCACATAACGCTCTAATAATTCAAATCACATTTTATATTTACTTTATCTTATCGTATATCCTGCTATGTTCTATATTCAGTATTTTCTCACCATGCCATGATATACAGTTACTCACATGCTCTACTTGCCTTTACATTGTACCTTGATTGGAGACTAAGTTCTGCTCGGGAGAAGAGTTACAACCCCGGTCCTTGTTTGGTTTAAGGGTTGTAACTCGGCTTCCGAACGGTTTCCAAGTTTTCATATATCTTTGTCTTGTAGTTCATTATACTGTCTCTTATAGAATTTGTCAATTCACATGGAACTGCTGTTAGTGTTTGTACTTGCTCATTTTTCTGACAGGATACCGTTATGATATATTACAGATGACTCTGAGGCGGACTGCTCGACCTATTATGGGCTCGAGTCAGATGGAGTAGCCTTAGATCGTGGCCTTATAGTAGAGCCACTAGATTTTGTACTTCCAGAGTAGTGTAGGTTAGCTAGGTTTGACTGGACTGCGATCCAGCTAGCTTATCAGACTGTAGTTCTATATTCTATTTTGATACCCTGTGATGTATATATCTGGGCTTGTATTGGACTCTGCACTTATTTACTCTTTCATCTATCATGTCTTTCCTCTGAGTTATCTACCTTAGTTTTATTCTGTGATTGAGACTGTATTGTTATGTCACCTCCATTCGGAGAGTACATACTGTACAGGTACATTTTAACTGTTAGTCGTAGGCATTTACAGACCCTATATACAGCGTTCTACCGCCGATACTGCGGCGTAGGCTGGACGTAACCACGTGCTCGTGCCCCTCTTCAGGGTGCGGGTCGTGACAGCTGGTCTTTCGAGAATTTTACCTTGGCCGTGTTATTGATATTATTAGGATTCCAGTGATTCAGGAGGTTCTACACATGGTAGCTAGCGTAATCATGATGGTCGATGAGATGGAGTCCAAAAAAGATGTAAAGCAGCTAAGGGGATCAAAGATTAATGTTAAGGGGGAGTAGAAACTCTGTCACGGGACGACGGGCATGGCATCCAATTGATGAGCCATGGGGTCTAGCACCTCTCAAGAGACTGGAGGGAGAGAAGATTATTGGATTGTATCTCATTTTTGGTCGACTGCTCAAAAGAGGTAACAATAGAGTTGGTAATTTAGTTTCACACCGGATAGGCGGTGGGATCATGTCACGACTCGCACCCAGTGTAAGGGCACGAGAAGTGGGTACGTCCAGCCTACGCCGCAGTATCGACAGTAGAACGCTGTCCTAGGTCACATACATCTAACAGTTATAAGGTACATTGCACATTTATACTCTCCGAATGGAGGAATAATATAAAGTACAAATCTCAATCACAGCTAAGGAAGATGTATGATAAGATAGATAAGAATATCAACAGAATCCACAGATAAAATATGATAAAAGAGAGAATCCAAAGTGTCTAAGATAAACATCTAACAAGATCCATAAATCCACATCATCATAATCTGTAGTATAAATATCCAGATGAGATACAACTGAAATAAAATAACTAAACTATGGGAGTGTCGACAGCAGGTAATGGATCCTGCTGGAAGTCTAAGTCACAGGTGTCCACTAATGCTGCCCCGTAGTATGTGGTACAGTACGCCTCATCCTCGTCCTCTGTAATATTTTCAACAGGTCCAGCCAGGACAGGAGCGAGCACAGTACATCTCACGTAGTTCATAATATGACAGGATGTAGAGTACAAGATAGACATGTGAACGGCTTGAATTTGCACATGAGTAATCTAAGAGTTGCACATGAGTATACTACTTTGGAATTGTTCACATGACCATTTATACTCTACCGTACCCCAATCAATACATAAGGATCCAAACAGGTTATGTTATTGCACATGATATCACATGAAGGCCCATAAATGGGTGTACATAAATGTATACATGGGGGCCCTGTGAACATGAGAGTACATAAATCACAAGAGTGCACATGAATGGTGAAAGCACCGGAGTACATGATGAAAGTGAAACGCACATGACATACTGTAACCCGATGCTCCCGAGGGGGATAACATCTCATGAAGGGATCCATATAGTACCAATCCGTGTTAACAACGTGACAACATCAAGTAAAGTAATATAGAGCATAAATGTAAATCCTATCAAGTATGAAACGATCAGAGAATGTATTCGCCTAATATCGTGAGTATCCAAAGTAAATATATTGTCCGAGGAGGGGTATCTGACTCCTATTTAGAACAGTACAAGTCACAACATATCCAAAATGGTAAAATAGAACATTACAATGCATTCTACATGATGTTTGGGTCAATCTAGGCTAAAGTCAACCTTTGGTCAACTCTAGTCAACTACACTAGTCAAACTAGGTCAAGTAGGTCAAGTCCTAACCCAGACAAGTCTCACTAAGCCTAACTATTTCTATCCTAGCATTCACACAAGTCACAACACTACACAAACTATCAACACACAATTTCATGTATATACATACCTATATACACATAATGTATATAAGGCATACATATAGGAAAACCATATAGGACTATATGCCTATATACCTATCTATATTGACATACACATGTATATATTCACCATATTTTACATGTAAAAATATATATAGGCAATCGTACATATATATATACATATTATCATGCATGAATATAGATATTTACATATTATATATATATATATATATATATATATATATATATATATATATAGAGAGAGAGAGAGAGAGAGTAACAGTGGTGTAATGTGTATGTGTGCAATGTGTGTTCTCAGTTACAATGTAGCAGTAGTGTGTGTGCGTGTATGTATAACAGTAGTGTGTGTGTGTACAATGTGATGTGGTAGCAGTAGAGTGTGTGTGTGTGTGTATAATGTGATGTGATAGCAGTAGAGTGTGTGTTTGTGTACAATGTGATGTGTAGATAGCAGTCCGTAGAGTGTTCTCAGGTTTTTAACAGTTTAATGTGTGAGTGTATATACAGATTATATCACAGGTTTAGAGTGTATATGTGTGTGTATGTGTAATTCATAGGGTGACAGCATATATAGGTGAGTTCTCAGTTTACAGAGTCTTGTGAACATGTGTGTGTGTGTGTATATTAGGTAATGTGTGTGTGTATAATGTGATATGGTAGCAGTAGAGTGTGTGTGTGTGTACAATATGGTGTGGCAGCAGTAGAGTGTGTGTGTGTACAATGGGATGTGTAGATAGCAGTCCATAGAGTGTTCTCAGGTTTTAGAGTGTGTGTGAGTGTACAAAAATTTAGTGTGACACGGGCCTTTGTGAACATGTGTGTGTGTGTATTAAGTTTCCAGCCTTAGCGAATGTGTTCCCAGGTTTTAGAGTGTGTATGAGTATACAATGTGTGTTTTCAGTTTACAATGTGTGTGTGTATGGCAGTAGTGTTTTCAGGTTTTGGATATGTGTGTGTGTGTAATACAGATTTCAGTGTCACTCAGGCAATAAGGCATGTTCGAATATTAACAGTATTAACTTAAACATTAATTGACAACTTAAAACCTATTAAATCTCAGAAAATAGGATGAACAGCAAATACTATTGATTCCCAGGTAGCCTACTTAATTCTCAGGTTGTACACATACACACAGACATTTTTACATACACAAAAACATCTAATTAATCAATTAAAACTTCATTTAAAACTCAGGGAATCAAATTACAGAACTTAGTATCAGACTTAGAGGAAAATCCCAATTTCGAATTCAATTCACAGTTAATATCCTAATTAATTGGTTGGTAAACATTAGTGCACATGTGTATGTGTCATGTAGGGTGTCTGTGTCCAACCAAGTGGACACAAACATGTCCAATATGAAAACTAACACACACAAAATCAGAACACAGTACACTGCCTCGTGTACAAGTTCCACACGTTCGTAGACACGACACACGACACGTGCGTCCACGTGGTCACGTCCACGTGTAGCCTAGCACTAGGGCTACACGCTGGACACAACACGAGATGTCCACGTGTCTGTGTACGAGACGTGTATCAGTGCGTGTCTGTGCACCTGTACACTCGCGTGTAAATCCAGTGCACGAACAAGAACGTGTCCGATACGACACGATACTTCGAGCCACTTGGGGGTCTGTTTCGCAGACACTGCCCCCACGTGTCCTCGTAGTATTGGGTCGAACAACACTGTGTCGTGTCCCACAGCCCAATCAAGCAGCAGGGGAAACCCTAACTCTGTGTGCGAGCGTGTTCGTGTCTTCGTGTGGACACAACACGACTCGAAAATCAACTCAGAGTGTAGGGAAATCAAAGAGCACATCAAAATCAATATTTCCAATCAAAAATATTTCGAAAATACAATAAAAAAGTTCTCAGAGGCATTTCCACAAACACTTGTAAATAAAAACTGATACGTGTCCGATACGGACACGAAATCAATGCAAAACTTCACCAAACACACACCACAGCTAGGGGACACCTAGATATAGGCTACCATGCAAAGAAATCAAGGATTAATGATAGTTTGAGGTGTTTACCTATTGAGTCTCAATCACAAGAAAAAAGCCCCAAATATGAAGGTTCCTCTTGCAAGTCAAAAGATCCAAATTGCACAAAATCTGAGATTTCTCTCCATGAATAGCAAATAGAGTATGATTAGGTTTTATTGCAAGAGACTAGAGTCAAGAATGAATTAAAATGAAGAAGTTATGGATTGAAGAAGAAAGACCAATACCTCTTTCTTGCCAAAAGTTGATGTGATGTAAAATGGGCAAGAACTAGGAAGAGACGTTAAATAGGGGGATTCCCTAGGGGCCGGCCATGTATGGAAGGAATTAGGGTTAGGGTTGTGGCTAATGGGCTTTGGGGTAAATTTCAATACAAAATGAATCATTCCATAAGTCAAAATCCATGCACCTAAATCATTTAATCTTTATATGAAACTTGATTCAAAATAACTCAACTTGGGTTGACTTAAGTTAGACTAGGGTTACACCATGCTAATCAAGTCACCATAGCTAAAATCAACATCTAGTTTAGTCTCCGTAGTCTCAACTAGCAAAGGTCAAAAATAACAACCATCACTCAAACAATTTACAATTAATTCCAAGAAACCAAAATGACCAAAATATCCCTAGTCCAAAAATGATAAATAAAACATCCTAATCACATGATTAGGCTCTAGGTCAAGTAGTCTCTAGGGTTTCACTGGCAAAACTCCAAAATCACAAATTACCAATAAATAGTTTTAAAATAATTAAAAATTACCAAAAATCATATCATGATTTAAATAACATTATTAAAAGATTAAAATTACAAAATTTTAAAATTATCCTTATTTAGAAAAATGGGTGTTACAGATCATGAGGCATAGATAACTGGGATTGGTTCAGGCCTTATACGGAAATTGTTAGGGTTATATACTAAAAGCATCAATTTTGTAGTAATCTTATTTCCTTAAATTTTAAATGAGAATCATATGGGCAAATGTTTGCATATTGTATTTGATGAAAATGTTAATACAAATGTCTGATATTATATATTGTAGATAATATGGTGTGTGGTGTCACACAGAAGATCTTATTATCAGTTTTCTATGGAGTATACAAATAGTTCACAACCTAGATGGACTTGGACAATCTATTAGAAAGGGTGTAGTGTAATCTGGTATTAGTCTATCTTGACTATAGGTTTACACTAGTACACTTTGTGTGTATTGAACAGGGCCACTTGAGGTTGTCCTCTTTGTACTGACTACATAAGTGAACAAATACCTCTGTTATTATGGTTGCTTGTGCTCTTAATCTGGATATAATAACAGACATGTATATGCAGTGTGCATTACTTTGACTCATGAAAGAGTGAGATTCATTATGGGTCAACAACCTCTATGAATTGGATAATAACATTGTATATATGATGGGTTGTTGATTATAAATTGAATCAATATCCCGATACATCGGGTTGATGATGTCCCCTTAAGGAGCTTATAAGGATTGTCATATAAACCCTGTAGATGGATTATATCCGACATGACAAATAAAGTTAAGCGGTACTACTTAAGGATAAAAGATGTCAAATCAATATAGTTGTCAGTAACTTAATTTGATCGACGGACATTCGATATCTTAACATAGGGAGCCAAACGAGCATATAATAAAAGGAGCCCATAAACATAATTTAGAATTAGGGAGGTAGTGCAACAATAGCTCATTAGTGGACCGAGCTATTGTTAATGGGCCTGGATTGTGTGTTCGGGCTGAACACGGGATATCCAGATCCGTTAGGAGGCCTAACCCTAATTTTTTCTCATGGTCCCTGCCGTAGCCTATATATATCCTCTATTCTCTGGCCGCCAGATGACTGATCAAAATCTGAAGCTTTCTCTAGATTCGTGATTCATGTAAGGAGAGAAAGAGAGGGTTGCCAAGGAGAAGAAAAGGTTAGGAGATCGTCGCCCACACGACGTCCAACTCAAGGAAATAATACGTGTTGAAGATCTTGGGATCGTTCGCTCGAGATTGTCAGGAACTACTTGTCTTCTTCCCACCGCAGGTATAATTCGTGAACCCTAGTTTCTGCCTATGAAGGGTTAGAACACATATTAAATCTGTTTAACTTTCTATCGATCAATATGCATACCGAAGTAAGGATCCTGGGAATCTCCAGTTCCATCAATTGGTATCAGAGCCACTTTGGATCTGCGTATTGATTGACACGTCCATGTTGTCCAATAAAATCTGCGCTGTGTAATAGTCGGTAGATGTAGATCGATTCTAACTCGGTTTTGTAGGCATCTTAGATCCAACTATTATGGTCTAATACATATTTTTTATTATGTTGTTTAAACCACGAATATGTCGTGGATGTTGTTGTTGCTGTGGATGTAATTAAAATCACGAGGGTTGATCATGCTTATTATTATAATTTTTTAATCTAGATTATGTGTAAACTCCTTCGGGAGGCATAGGATTGATGTAATTTTAATTATATTTGATCAATCATGATGGCGGTGGTAGCTGTTTCTGACGCCGGACGAGATGTTGGTTTTAAGCAGTCCAGAGGCAGATAGATGATTTTTGATGAAGAAATCGACAGCCAAAACCTTTTTAATAAAATTCGGGGCGCTGCCCCGAACCCCGCGACCTGACCGGGCAGGTCGAACCCCGAATAGATCTGCGCAGCGCCAGATTTTGGATTCGGATAGTTGAGGACGGAGCAGGAAAGATGACCATAATAGTTGGATATTTTTCTCTTATTTGTTGTCATTTTGCTTTTTCTGATTATGCATGTTTATTATTGTGTGGATGTTTTTTAAAAAACTAAACCTATATTAATAATGGACAACATGGACATAATATCGACTAGTAGAAAAACTCTTATCGTTAAATAACTAAGTGGGAGAGGATATTTATTTAGTATAAATCCTATGGTCTCCATTACTGGTTTGTAGGTGATGTAATTATACTTGTGCGTTGGCTTTAGTGCCTTCCTCCATATCGGATGAGTATAATTATGGATCACCAGTACAAACTTTCTTAGGGATAATTGTAGAAAGTTATCTAGTATGTGTTCACTTCTCCATCTGAAGGAACTCATTACAAGGTAATGGACTTCGTATTAAGTAATGGTATATACTTAGATACAAATAATGGTATCCTCCCCATCGGAGTCACTGCTATTATTTGTATGACCAGAGCAAGACCAATATATTAATTTTATTTGTCATAAAGTTATGTTGACATGATAGTAAAATTAATAGGTAGTACCTACTTGAACAAAGTTGAATTTGTATACGTCCACACTATCGTGGCATACTAAATTAATGATATTCAAGGTGTTGGTAAATTTCTATTTAATTAATTCAGAAAGTTTTTGTCCTACATAATTTTTATTTATGTGATTCTCAGGATTTCAAAAATTGATTCTTTCAGTCCACTTATGGTGATTCTTAAAGAAAACAAACTTACTGGACCTAATTATATTGACTGGAAATGTAATCTGGACATTGTCTTGACTTCTGAGGAGTACAAATATGTACTTGTTAAGGAATCCCCACCTAAGCTTGATGCTAACTCTGATGAAGAGGTTAAAGAGGCTTATAGGAAGTGAAAAAAGGCAGATGAGATGGCGCGGTGTTACATTCTGGCATCTATGTCAAATTACTACAACATCAGCATCAGGCCATGGCCACGACTTATGACATGATGTATAACCTTAAGGAACTCTTCAAACATCAGAGTAGAACAGCTAGACAAATTGCTATGAAGTGTTTGATGAATACAAAAATGGCTGAGGGTACACCAGTAAGGGATCATGTTCTCAATATTATGGGTTATCTAAATGAGATAGAGATCCTTGGAGCTGAATCGATGGAGAATTCCAAGCCGATATCATTCTCGGGACTCTGCCTAAAAGTTTTGTCAATTTCTTCCTTAATTACAACATGAACAAAAGTTTATATAGTTTGGCAGAACTTGCAAACGAGCTACAGGATGCAGAATCTCTCTTTAGGCAGAGTGGTCATATTTTTGTTTCTGAAAAGGCTTCTACTTCTAAGCCAAAAGGCGGTAAAAAGAATAATAACATTCAGAAATAGGAAAACTCAGTAAAGAAGGGCATGGGACCTTAAGGTGCAGTGAAAAAGCCGAAAGGTAAATATTTCAAGTACAAAGGGTCAGGACATTGGAAGACTGATTGTCCACTTCTCAAACAAGGGAACAAAGAAGGTATATCTCATTTACTAGTAGTTGAAACATGTTTAACGGTGTTATCTACCAACACCTGGTGTGTAGATACATGAGCCACTAATCATGTCTGTAATACATTGCAGGGGTTCCAGGAAACCAGACGGCTCAGTGATGGAGATATATGCTTTTTCATGGGTGATGCTACAAAAGTAGCGGTCGTTGCATTAGGAGATATTACTTTATCTTTTGGTAGAAATAAGTCTTTGACATTGAGAGATTGTCTTTATGCACCTTCACTTTGAAGGAATTTAGTTTCTGTTTCTATGTTAATTAAGGATAAATATTCAGTTTATTTTAATGATAATATTGTTATTAGAAAGAATAAACATTTTATCTGTTCTGATGCATTGGTTGATAATCTTTATGTCATTAATCCTATTTCGCCCACAATGCAACTTATGGAAATGAATAATATGTCATTTAACTTAAATAAGAGAAAAGAACCTTCTTGTATGAACCAAACATATTTTTGGTACTTGCGATTGGGACATATTAACCTAAAAAGGATTCAAAGACTGGTTGAAGATGGACCTTTGAGTTCATTAGAAGTAGAGGCACTACCAGTCTGTGAATCCTGCTTGGAAGGTAAAATGACCAAAAGGCCTTTTACAGCAAAGGGGTATAGGGCCAAAGTTGTGTTGAAATTAGTTCATTCTGATTTGTGTAGACCCATGACTATCCAAGCTAGAGGTGGATTTGAATATTTTGTCATATTTATTGAATATTATTTAAGGTATGGATACATTTATTTGATACGCCGTAAGTCTGAGTGCTTTGAGAAATTCAAAGAGTACAAGGCTGAAATAAAAAAACATCATGGAAAATGTATCAAGTCATTACGATCAGATCGTGGTGGCGAGTACCTCTTTGGAGAGTTTAGGGATTATTTATCAAAGGCTGGGATTACATCCCAATTAACTGCACCTGGAATGTCCCAACAGAATGGTGTAGCCGAAAGAAGGAATAGAACACTTATGGAGATGGTTAGATCAATGATGAGTTATTCGGATTTACCAGATTCGTTTTGGGGATATGCCTTAGAGACTGTAGCTTATATTTTGAACTTGGTTCCTTCTAAGTCAGTACCTCTTACTCCTACAGATCTGTGGATTGGGCGTAAGCCTAGTCTGAAACATGTTCACATTTGGGGTAGTCCAGCATATGTGCTGAATAAAAAAGCATATAAGTTGGAATCTTGTACAGAAGTATGCTTGTTTGTAGGCTATCCAAGAGGAACAAAAGGAGGTTTATTTTATAGTCTTAAGGATCAGAAGATCATTGTTAGCACCAATGCCCGATTCTTAGAGGAAGACTATGTGATGAACCATAAACCCACAAGTAGAGTTGTTCTAGAAGAACTGAGAGGTGTGACACCAAGTACTTCAGTACCAATAGTACAAGAGAATGAACCACAAATAACTGCACAACGTATCACAAATGTTACACCAAAACCGATAGTGCCTCGTCGTTGTGGGAGGGTTGTGATACAACCTGATAGATAAATTTTCTTAGGAGACTCGTCAGACTTCGTCCCTGAGGAACAAGATTATGATCCCTGTACCTACAATGAAGCACTCCAAGATAAAGATGCAGAGTCTTGGCAAAAAGTAATGATATCTGAAATAGAATCTATAGATTCTAATCAGGTCTGGGAGCTTGTAGAACCACTCGTTGGTGTAAAAGCCATTGGATGCAAGTGGGTCGATAAGAGAAAAAGAGGATCAGACGGTAAGGTTGAAACCTTTAAAGCTCGGCTTGTAGCAAAAGGTTTTACTCAAAGAGAGGGTATCGATTATGAGGAAACCTTTTCTTCAGTAGCTATGCTTAAGTCTATCCGAATTCTTTTATCGATTGCAGCTCATCTTGATTATGAGATTTGGCAAATGGATGTCAAGACAGCTTTCCTTAATGGAAGTCTTGAGGAAAACATCTATATGAAGCAACCAAATGGATTCATTGAAAAGGGCCAAAAGCATCTTGTTTGTAAGCTCAAGAAGTCTATTTATGGACTTAAGCAAGCTTCCAGATCTTGGAACATATGTTTTGATCAGGTGATAAAATCCTATGGATTTCATCAATGTCAGGATGAATCATGTGTATACAGAAAGTGTGACAGAAACGTGGTGGTGTTCCTAGTACTTTATGTGGATGACATCTTGCTCATTGGAAACAATGTGAAGGTGTTATCTGATGTAAGGGTATGATTATCCAAACAGTTTGATATGAAGGACTTGGAAGAAGTAGGTCACATCCTTGGGATCAAAGTTCTACGAGATCGCAAGAAAAGGATGTTGGGCTTATCCCAAGCTTCCTACATCGATATTGTACTAACTCGTTTTAGCGTGCAAAATTCTAAAAAAGGTTTCTTACCTTTTAGACATGGAATTGCTCTATCAAAGGAGCAGTGTCCGAGGACACCTAAAAAGATAGAGAATATGAAAGTAGTTTCTTATGCTTCAACAGTAGGAAGCTTAATGTATGCAAGGCTATATACGAGACCAGACATCTGCTTTGTCGTAGGCATGGTCAGTAGATATCAGTCTAACCCAGGACAAGAGTACTGGACTGCCGTAAAGCATATTTTGAACTACCTGAAAAGGATTAAAGAGTATATGCTAGTTTACCAGGCAGATAGTTTAGTTCCCATGGGGTATACAGACTCAGATTTTCAGTCAGATAGGGATTCTAGGAAATCTATCTCAGGTTATGTGTTTACTTTGGAAGGTGGAGCCATTGTGTAGAGGAGTATCAAGCAAAAATGTATTGCTGATTCTACCATGGAAGTCGAGTATGTGGCAGCCTCTGAGGCAGCCAAAGAAACGGTTTGGCTCAGAAACTTTCTGTTGGACTTAGATGTGGTACCTAGTTTGCCTAAATCTATTATACTTTATTGTGATAATAGTGGTGTAGTTGCAAACTCGAAGGAACCATGAGCCCATATGACAGGTAAACACATTGAGTGCAAGTACCACTTGATACGAGATTTCGTAAAGAAAGAAAAAGTTGTTTGTGATCAAGATAGCATCAGCCGACAACCTAGCTGATCCCATTAAAAAGAGCTTACCAGCTAATGCTTTTGATAGTCATGTTGAGGGAATGGGTGTCACATGTGTGGTAGCATGGCTTTAAGTATAAGTGGGAGATTTGTAACAGTATACTGAAAAATAATGCTTTGAGTATAAGTGGAAGATTGTTAGGGTTATATACTAAAAGCATAAATTTTGTAGTAACCTTATTTCCTTAAATTTTGAATAAGAATCATATGGACAAATGTTTGCATATTATATTTGATGCAAGTTTTAATGCAAATGTCTGATATTCTATATTATAGATAATATGGTGTGTGGTGTCACATAGAAGATCTTATTATCAGTTCCCTATGGAGTATATAAATAGTTCACAACCTAAATGGATTTAGACAATCTATTGGAAAGGTTGTAGTGTAATATGGTATTAGTCTATCTTGACTATAGGTTTACACTAGTACACTTTGTGTGTATGACCACTTGAGGTTGTTCTCTTTCTACTGACTACATAAGTGAACAAACACCTCTGTTATTATGGATGCTTGTGCTCTTAATTCGGATATAATAACAGACATGTATATGTAGTATGCATTACTTTGACTCATGAAAGAGTGAAATTCATTATGGGTCAACAACCTCAATGAATTGGGTAATAACATTGTATGTATGATGGATTATTGATTATAAATGGAATTCATGTTCCGATACACCGGGTTGATGATGTCCCCTTAAGGAGCTTATAAGGATTGTCATGTAAACCCTGCAAGTGGATTATATTCGACATGGTAAATAAAGTTGAGCAGTACTACTTAAGGATAAAAGATGTCAAATCAATATAGTTGTCAGTAACTTAATTTGATCGACGGACATTCGATATCTTAACATGGGGAGCCAAACGAGCATATAATAAAAGGAGCCCACAAACATAATTTAGGATTAGGGAGGTAGTGCAACAATAGCTCATTAGTGGATCGAGCTAATGTTAATAGGTCTGGATTATGTATTCGGGCTGAACACAGGATATCCAGATCGGTTAGGAGGCCTAATCCTAATTTTTTTCTCATGGTCCCTATTGTAGCCTATATATATCCTCTATTCTCTGGCCGCTAGATGACTGATCAGAAATCTGAAGCTTTCTCTAAATTCGTGATTCACGTAAGGAGAGAAAGACAGGGCTGCCAAGGAGAAGAAAAGGTTGGGAGATCGTCGCCCATACGACGTCTAACTCGAGGAAGGAAAACGTGCAGAAGATCTTGGGATCGTCTGCTCGAGATTGCCAGGAATTATTTGTCTTCTTCCTACCGCAGGTATAATTCGTGAACCCTAGTTTCCGCCTATGAAGGGTTAGAACACGTATTAAATCTGTTTAACTTTCTATCGATCAATATGCACACCGAAGTAAGGGTCCTGGGAATCCCCAGTTCCATTAAAAATTTCCTTTTAAGGAATATAGGCCAATCCAATATCGCGTCTCATGGGCCAACTCTGGTTCGGGGTACCTTGCATTCACAATAATGGTATCAATTCCTATGGTTATGGGACTAGTTGGCAGCTCTAATTAATTTGAGACATGTGGTGTTGAACGTTCATACATATACACGGATATGCCGACTCTTTTCTCAAGATGGAGTTAGGAGCATATGTAGCCACACAAATTGACTTCAGAGGTGGGTTTGACGTACCCAAGGTGGAGCAAGATATTATGGTTGGCACATAATGATGGTGTGGATGAACGTGTCAATTTGATCTATGATTGAATGGATCAAGATCACAATATATTGGATCTCCCATTTGCTCGGTTGGTGGTAATGAGCAACATGCTCAGCTAGCGAGAATAAGCAAGGGTGCTCAGCTATCGGAAATGAGCTAAGGTGGAGATTGTTAGATTGTATATCATTTTCGGTTTAGTAATCAAAACTGGTGTCTATGGAGGTGGTAAGTTAGTCCCATATATGGTAGGAGGTTCATAAGATATAAATAATTAGGATTCGTCCAAGCCTTACATGAGAATTTCCTTTGAAGGTACATGGGCTCATTCTAATATCGCACGTCATGGATCAACTCCGATTCAGGTCACACTACATTCACAACATAAAGCACACCTTGTAGTACAGTTTCTCTCAACACCCTGGGATTGATTACAAGGAGACGTGCTCTTCCATAATGGATGTTATAATGTTATACTACCTTGTTAGTTTAGTAGTTTTTGAAAAACTAAACATGCAACATACGAATGTGGTTACCACATATCTATATAGAGATTTAGATACCGAAAAAGTTATGAAGGTTCTTGAAGTACTAACATGGTCTAAATTTAGTTGTTGGATTCACTTTATGAATTAAATCATTATGGGCAAATGTGATATAACCATCTAAGTAAATATTTGATCAGTTAGGGATATATGAAAAATATGATATGCACAAGCGTGTTTATCAATAGATCATTTTGAATTTATTATTATAGTAGTCTACATCGATGATATGAATCTCAATAGGATTCTAGAAGAGCTTCAGAAAATTGCATTACATAGAGTCAAAATTTGAGATGAAGGAACTTAGAAAAACTCAAATTTTCCAAGGCCTAAAGATTAATTATTATATCGATGGTATCTTGGTCCATAGGTCTTTTACCTAGAATATGTTATCTGCTTTAATATAAATAAGACGAAGCCTTTGAGTACAACCGTGATCGCTCATACCCTCGATGTCAAACAATACCCTTTTCGTCCTAAGGAAGAAGAAAATGAGGTGTTGGGCCATGAAGTTTCACATCCAAGTATAATTGGCATATTATTGTACTTAGCTCAATGTACTAGACTGGACATTTCATTTGTTGTGAGCCTTTTGACTAGATTTAGCTCTACACCAATGCGCTGACATTGGAATAACACTAAAGACAACGTATGTTACCTCAAGGGTGTACATGGGTTTATTCTATCCATGCATCTCAAAGTGGATCACACCCCTTTTATGCTTAGAATGATATCTACCTTGTTGTTTATTGACTCGCACAAGGCACAATCCTGACGTGGTTACGGCTTTACCATTGGGTATACTACAATATCTTGGAAGTCTACAAAGTAGAATTTAGTTGCTACTTATTTAAATTATGTCGAGCTCATTGCTTTTATTAATGCTATTCGAGAATGTATATGGTTGCAGACTGATATCGAGAATATTCAAAGTATGAGCAAATTTTCTCCCATCAGTGATGGCTCGATGACGATCTTTGCATGCATTGACCATATGATGAAAGGCTACATCAAATTCGCATTCCTATCAAGAGCCGAATTGGTGAACCACATTTCCGTTGTATGTACTTATAAACTCGCATTACTATCAAGAGGCGAATATGACAACTTCAACAATTGTTTGACGACTAATGCAGATCATTTCTTGAGTTGTGCACACTCATGATGGAGTATTGTAGTTAGTTTCTAACTAAGTTGATTGTGCCAACTAAATAGGATATGAGTTATCCTAACCATTCTCATAATCTTCTTAAGATCTCATTGTAATCTTGTTAAACTTATGGCTATAAATAAAAAAGTATGAAAATCACATATAGAGTTACGCCCACCAAAGATTCTCTCTCACCCTCTCTCTCTCTCTCTCTCTCTCTCTCTCTCTCTCTCAAAGAATTCTTAGTCAGATCTCTGACTATAAAACCTTTAGTAAATATTTGAATAAACACAATTAATAAAATCATTTTTAGTTATTTGAAATTATTCTCCAATTTTTTGTATTCTAGTTTGTTTATGAACTCAAGCACCCTCATAGATTTGGATATCCTGTCAGTGAATTCGGACAAAATCATGAAGACTACATCTTTGACGTCTTTTTCTTCTATCGATCTTGTTTATGCAGCGCCACTGTTGACAAAATCTATTTCCGCTATTGTAGGGTATCTTACACTATAATGGAATGAAAATTACTAAGGGCACCACCAAAAGTGATAGGGGTTACCACATGATAGAGACATCATTCTTAAGTTGTGACAACACACTATTTGTTAGGGGACAACACTCTTTGAAACACCCAAAATTTGTCTTCCTCTTTCTCTTGCAACCTCTTCCATTTTAAACACGACATTGGTGATTTCGAATCTCATTATAGGATATTTGGAAGATTTAGAAATCATGATAGTCGGGTTGGGGACGACGTCAAAGGACTGACAGAATTCTGGCAGTCATAATTGTACGTAGTTAGGCATGCCAGAATTCCGGCATTCCTAAGACATAAAACTCTCTATCTTAGGACTACCAGGATTTTGGCAGTCCTAACAATAGTCAGGACTACCAGAATTTTGACATGCCTTGGATAGAGATATATATAACTCGATGTCTTGGATTACCATGATTTTGGTAGTCCTAACAACAGTCAGGATTGTTAGAATCCTGACAGTCATCGTCGTCCCGAATCCAACTATTACGATTTCTAAAGGTTATGAACTTCTATAATTGTGTTCGAAACCACTAATATTATGTTCGAAAAAGATTGCAAGAGGAAGAAGAGGTTGTGTAAGCGAAAGATGGAATATGAGTTTGGGAGTTTAAAATTGTGTGTTCTTCCCTTATAATTATTTGAAGGATAATTTGGATGTCAAAAAATGAATATATTTTCTAAAAGGCGTGATGGTGACTATCACTTTGTGTGTTGCAGTAATTTACTATTGGAAGCAAGTCCAAGGGAGGAGAATTGAAGGAGTCAATATGTACTACGTAATATAATAGCACGTTGCGAAAAGACTAAGGAGGCATGTATAAAATCGTATTCTGGTCAGCAACTGAAGGTTAACCTGTCATTATTTTTAGGAGACGTTTTATTGTCCTTGTCACACACCATATGACGGTTGTGTGGTATATTTCAAATTTCCCGCGTCGCTTTCCTCCCCTACCTTTTCCTCGCACCAAACACTTTGTTTCAGAGCAGGGAAATTAAAATATAAGCAACATACGAGAGCAGGTGTGCTTGAAAAAGAAACAAAAGAGAACTTGAGAATATATATATATATATATATATATATATATATATATATATATATATATATATATATATATATATATATATATATATAATTGAAGGGCTAACAAACCAGTTGGTGTGCAGTCGCTGTGACAAAAAGGTTTCTTCGTTCGCTTCTCTTCTTAAAGACACAATTCTACACCTTCTCCTCTGATCTCCACCAGATCTCTTCTGAATACCAACAATCGAGGAAGAGAGGCGTTCTGGGTGAATCCAAAAGAATGGAGCTCGACAGGTTACAATTGAGATATTGCATTGTCTCCTTCTTGATCGTCGCTACAATGTTTTCCTGCACAGGTTCTTGTGTGATAATATATTGTCTTTTCTTGGTTTATTTTGTTTTATGATCAAAGTTTCTTGATCATTTCTATGATGTTTATTAATCCTTTTTTTTTATGGCAACCAGAGGCTTATGATCCTTTGGATCCAACCGGCAATATCACTATCAAATGGGACATTGTGTCATGGACCCCTGATGGCTATGTGGTGAGCCTTACTTCTCAGGAACAACTTGAGTTTTGTACTAAACTACAACACATAGTTTACTAATAAGAATCTGGAATTTATCACCTTTTTAAATAATGGTGTGAGATGATGCCTAAAATTAATCGCTTTTATATGCATAAGAAGACCTTACGAAATCAAGATTATATTATGTCGGATATATATATATATATATATATATATATATATATATATATATATATATATATATATATATAGAGGATGAGGGAGGTGAGGTGCCACCCTATCATCATGCACCCATGTGCTTGATGATAGCATGGGGGGGTGACAAGTAGACACCCCCCCAGTGAGGTGGCATCCTACCTCCCTTATTCTCTCTATCTCTCTCTCTCTCTCTCTCTCTCTCTCTCTCTATATATATATATATATATATATATATATATATATATATAGGGAGCGGATCAAAAGTTTCCTTAGAAAATCTCCTAAAAACCCCTCTCACTCTAATTCGTAATATTAATGTTAATATTAATGTTAATGTTAATATTAATTTTTTAATATTTTTTATATTAATGTTAATGTTAATGTTAAGTTTAATGTTAATTTTAGTATTTAATGTTAATATTAACATTAATATTAACATTAACATTAATATTAACGTTAAATTACGGATTAGAGTGAGGGAGATTTTTAGGAGATTTTCTAAGGGAAACTTTTGATCCACTTCCATATATATATATATATATATATATATATATATATATATATAAAAGCAATATATATAAAAACTTTTATTTATATATATATATATATATATATATATATATATATATATATATATATATATATATATATATATATAAAAGCTTTTATATATATATATATATATATATATATATATATATATATATTTTTTTTTTTTTTTTTTTTTTTTGGACATAGGCAAAGCACTCAAAATACAGTACAACACTTCAAAAGAAGTTAGATGTCCGTGTCTTATATGTATCTGTGCAACATGTACTTCACTATTTGGAGACTTTTTTACTTTGTAGATGGAGCTTTTTTTTTTTTTTGCGATGTCCAGCATAACGTTCTGAATTTAGTGTATATTGTGTTGCATATTTTTTGAACCCACTGTTCCCAACTCTTGCCATTTTTATAAATGGAAGGAATAGTTCGCGTCCATCCCGGTTTGAATCCGGATAGCTGGAGTAAATGCATGATGCGCTTCCACTGGGGCAATGCTGCGCTAGCATAGATTGAGGTTTTCAAACTCTTGGACACATACAGTAAATCCACCTGATGATCCACCATAATTTTGAGCTACGCAGGCGACGGTGACGATGAACAATTTCCAAATGTACCGACACATCATGAGCCCCGGTTGGACTGTGGGATGGACCTGGGCCAAGAAAGAGGTCATCTGGTCCATGGTGGGTGCCCAGACCACGGAGCAAGGCGACTGCTCCAAATTCAAAGGCAACGTCCCCCACTGCTGCAAGAAGACTCCGACCGTCGTCGACCTCCTCCCGGGTGTCCCCTACAACCAGCAGATCGCCAACTGCTGCAAGGGAGGGGTGGTCGCATCGTACGGCCAGGACCCTTCCGCTGCGGTGTCGGCCTTCCAGGTGAGCGTCGGCCAGGCCGGGACGTCAAACAAGACAGTGAAGGTGCCCACGAACTTCACGCTGCTGGGGCCCGGTCCGGGGTACACTTGCGGCCCCGCGAAGATCGTGCCGTCCACTACGTTCCTGACGCCCGATCGCCGCAGGAAAACTCAGGCACTCAGTGAGTTCTCCGTTGGCCGGCATACTTACACGCTTGCAGTAACAAATGCTGACGGACATGGTTAAATTTGTTTTGTGCTTCTGCTGCAGTGACATGGAATGTGACTTGTACATATTCCCAGTTCCTGGCATCCAAGAATCCAAGCTGCTGCGTCTCCTTCTCATCCTTCTACAATGAGACCATCACTCCGTGTCCAAAGTGTGCCTGTGGCTGCCAGAACAAGAATTGTATCAAGTATATATGTTACTCTATTCACTTTATTCTTATGTATATATGTATGTAGGAATATATATACGTTTGTGACCGTGACCGTGACTGTGACTGTGACTGACTGGATGAAATTTGCAGGAGCGACTCGAAGCTGCTGAGCGTGGCCGGGGTGAACACCCCGAGGAAGGACAACGCGCCGTTGCTGCAGTGCACCAACCACATGTGCCCGATCCGCGTGCACTGGCACGTGAAGCTCAACTACAAGGAGTACTGGCGGGTGAAGATCGCCATCACCAACTTCAACTATCGCCTGAACTACACGCAGTGGACCCTCGTGGCGCAGCACCCAAATCTCAACAACGTCACCGAAGTCTTCAGCTTCGACTACAAGCCCCTCGTTCCTTACCAATCCATCAGTAAGTTACTTCAACAACGTTACTTACAAGACTGATAACAAACTTTATATATAGATGTGTATGTATGAATTGACGCATGCATGCATGCATGCAGATGACACTGGGATGTTCTTTGGCATGAAGTACTTCAATGATCTCCTCATGGAGGCTGGGCCGGCCGGGAACGTGCAGTCGGAGGTGCTTCTGCAGAAAGACCAGGACACGTTCACGCTCAAGAAAGGGTGGGCGTTTCCCAGGAAGGTGTATTTCAATGGCGACGAGTGCATGTTGCCGTCGCCCGACTTGTACCCACACCTGCCTAACTCTGCTCCTCCTGTAAGCGCTCGAATCGCACTGCAATCTTCCTTTGCTGCTACAGCCATCTTCTTGGTTCTATTCATCTTCTTCTTGTAGACACATTTTCATACTCATGTGTATTCAAAGATCAGATGTTCAAATTATTTAAAAGGTAGATGGATTATAAGAAATGTTTCAAGTTGTTGCAGCTGCAGAAATGTGTCGTGAATAGTACGTATTGTAGTATAACAATTCAATAATGCTACATGGACCGCACAAGTTGCCCGCACTGTGCCCGCAAAAGCTGAGGTGGCATGACATAACAATAAAATGGTCAAAGAATCAAAAAATGGTTGACTGATTCTTTGAACAGAGACTTTAAAAAAAAAAAAATTGAAAACAAAGGAGGCTCACGGCTCTAGGCTGTCAGGAGGATAGTAAAGAAGAGAGAGAAAGTCTCTTTGCTTTCTATCTTTGCTTTCTTCCTGGAAGAAAGTTTTCCCCTTTCTCTGAGTCTCTCTCTCTTGTTGGAGTGGGTGGGGTTCCCAACCTATGTGGAGAAGACCCCGGAGTGCGACGAGCGTCGTTCGTGTGTCGAAGAAGCTCGGGAAGTAGGCGACGCGGAGTTGCTACTGCTGCTGCTGCTCTTAAGGGAGGTTCTGGCCTGGGCCTGCCGAGTTCGGCCCGAACTCGGTCCCAGGCCGAGTTCTGGCCGAACTCGGTCTGGCCATTCCAGAATTGTGGCGCTAGGTTCTGTTTGCTCGACACAGAGTTCTGGCCGAACTTTGTGTCGTCGGGGCTGATGCGGGAATTTGGATGAGTTTTCATCATTGGATCTAATCCAACGGTCCAGGTTGGCTTCGGGATTAGGGAGTTAAGTTAGGATTTCCAAACCCTAATTCATATCACAAAGTAACACAACTTGGAGAGAGGAAGGAGGCAAGAGTGCCATTACAACTTCGGAAGAGAAGACGGAGGATTGAAGGTCGTTTTCGAAGGAGATCGTGTTTCGGGTAATCTCTACTCGTCGTTCTCGCTCTTTGTAGCCTTGTAATCATTGTTCTTACTTCTGAGTATTGTGGGGATCTGATTTGGATCGGGAGGAGTTTGTAGAGGGTGTAATTCTTCTATTCCATTAGTGGAGGCTTCTCAGGGTTGGACTTCGATCGTCCCGTGGTATTTTTTCCGCAAGGGTTTTCCACGTCAAAAATTCTCTGTGTCTGCGTGGATTGTTTTGTGTGGTTGTTTTTGGGTTCGTGCGTTTGTATTGCTCGGTCCTCTCGCAGATACTCTCCGGTTTGGGGAAAGGTTTTTACGTTTCTTTTCCAACAGAGTGGTATCAGAGCCAGGTTCTGGAATTCAGAAGGGTGTCAGTAGTTGACAGAGAAACTAGAGAGGAGAGATGGATGCGAAGTCGGTGCGCATGGTGAATCTTAATGGCACAAACTATCATTATTGGCGGAGCAAGATGAAGGATTTGCTGTTTGTCAAGAAGCTGCATCTACCCGTGTTTGCATCCGAGAAGCCCAGTGATAAATCCGAGGAGGACTGGACATTCGAGCACATACAGGTGTGTGGGTACATACGGCAGTTTGTGGACGAGAATGTGTACAACCACGTTGCCAATATTGAGCACGCGAAGACGTTGTGGGATAAGCTGGAATCCTTGTATACGAAGAAGAACGGGATAAACAAGTTGTTCCTGATCCGAACGATGATGGGTCTGCGGTACAAGGATGGGGCGTCTATTTCGGATCACTTGAGTGAGTTCCAGGGCGTGGTTGACCAGCTATCTTCTATGGGAGTCAAGTTTGACGACGAAGTTCAGGGAATATGGCTGCTGTGTACTTTGCCAGACTCGTGGGAGACCGTACGAGTATCTATGATCGCTTCTGCTCCAGAAGGCGTGGTCAGTCTGGAGTTTGCCAAGAGCGGGGTGTTGAATGAAGAGATGCGGAGACGTTCTCAGGGCACTTCATCCACATTCTACCACTCAGAGGTACTTGTTTCAGAGAGCCGCGGAAGGGGCAAAAGCAGGGGTCCAGGTGGTGGCAGAGACAAGAGCAGGGGGAAGTCCAAGGGTCGGTACGAGGACTCAGAGTGTTACCATTGTGGTAAGAAGGGCCATATCAAGCGGAAATATTTTGCTTGGAAGAGAGAGAAGAAGGGCGACAAGGGGAAGCAAGAAGAGAACACTACAGCGGCGGCCTAGATGCATGGAGGCGATGTGATCGTCGTAGGTGATGAGGTCATTACTAACCTCGCCTGCAATGACAATTCTTGGCTGGTGGACTCGGGGGCTTCAGCACATGTATCTCACAACAGGGCACTGTTTGCCACTTACACGACAGGCGTCTGTGGCGTGTTGAAGATGGGCAACGGAGATGTGTCGAAGGCGGTTGCCGTTGGAGATGTGCATTTGAGAACGAAGACGGGTGCGGTTCTTGTTCTCAAAGATGTTCGTCATGTCCCTGATATCCGTTTCAACCTGGTGTCGGTTGGAAGGTTGGATGACGAGGGATTCTTCAGTCTCTTCGGGAACAGTCAGTGGAAGCTTTCTAGGGGTTCGATGGTGATTGCCAGAGGAAGCAAGAAGTCCGATCTCTACTATATGGAGGGGAGCGCAGAGGGGGCACAGGAGGTGAACGCAGTCAGTGATGCGTCTACCGAGTTGTGGCACAGGCGGCTCGGCCATATCAGCGAGAAGGGGATGAGCTACTTGGTGAACAGGAAGGTGATTCCGGGGCTCAAGTCTACAAAGTTGGAGAAGTGCACGCACTGTTTGGCCGGGAAGCAAAATAGGGTATCTTTCCAAAGTCACCCAAGTTCGAGGAAGCCGGCGTTGCTTGAGTTGATTCACTCGGATGTCTGCGGTCCTATGAAGGTAAAATCTCTTGGTGGTGCTTCTTACTTTGTAACTTTTATTGATGACTGTTCCAGGAAGGTTTGGGTCTATACCTTAAAGACCAAGGATCAGGTGCTGCCTACTTTCAAGGAGTTTCAGGCCTCTGTTGAAAGAGAGACGGACAAGAAGTTGTTGTGTGTTCGGTCCGACAATGACGGCGAATACATCGGTCCCTTTGATGCGTATTGCAGAGAGCAGGGGATACGACACCAGAAGACTCCGCCAAAGACACCTCAGCTCAATGGTGTAGCGGAGCGCATGAACAGGACACTGATGGAGAGGGTGCGGTGTTTGCTGTCAGAAGCAAACTTGCCGGGCAGTTATTGGGGTGAAGCTCTTCTCACAGGTGCTTATGTTATTAATTTGTCTCCTAGTGCTCCTTTGCAGGGTGATGTGCCTGACAAAGTATGGTACGGCAAAGAGCCGTCATACAATCACCTGCGGGCGTTTGGTTGTAAGGCCTTCGTGCATGTACCGAAGGACGAGAGGACCAAACTTGAGCCGAAGACGAGGCGATGCGTCTTTGTCGGCTACGGTCGGGATGAGTTTGGCTATAGACTCTACGACCCAGTGGAAGGAAAGCTCTACAGAAACAAGGACATGGTATTCGTCGAGGATCAGACCATGACCAACCCTCAGGATTCCGAGACGCCTTCTGAGGCTAAGGAATTGCCTGAGTTAGAGTCATTTCGCTTCGAGCAGTTTCCAGAGGACATCGCAGAGGATCCAGTTATGGGGGAGCCAGTACATGGAGTTGCTCCCAACCTTGATCATCAGCCTGCTGATGGTGGTCAGGGTGTCCCTCAGGAGGATGAGCATGCCGGAGAGGCAGTTCCTGAAGGGGAGGAGGCTGTCGGTATACAGCCAGCACCAGTGGTTCCTTTGAGGAGGAGTGACAGAGATCGTCGACCATCTACGAGATACTCACCGGCTGAGTATGTGTTATTGACTGACGGGGGAGAGCCCGAAAGTTTTGCAGAGGCTATGGAAGACGAACACAGGCAGGAGTGGATGGTGGCTATGCAGGAGGAGATGAGTTCCTTGCACACCAATTCCACTTATGATCTGGTGCGATTGCCAAAGGGCAAGAAGGCTTTGAAGAATCGATGGGTGTTTAGAGTGAAGCAGACGGATGATGCTACTCGCCCTCGATACAAAGCGAGGCTGGTAGTCAAAGGCTACGGTCAGCGGAAAGGCGTGGATTATGATGAGATCTTTTCGCCTGTCGTCAAGCATTCGTCTATTCGGGTGGTGCTAGCATTAGCAGCCAGTCTCGACTTGGAGGTCGAGCAGATGGACGTGAAGACGACATTCCTCCACGGTGATCTTGAGGAGGAGTTGTACATGGAGCAGCCAGAGAGATTCTGTGAGAAGGGCAAGTCACATTTGGTCTGCCGGTTGAGGAAGAGCTTGTATGGTCTGAAGCAGGCTCCGAGGCAGTGGTACAGGAAGTTCGAGTCGTTTATGGGGGAGCATGGTTATGCACGGACGACGTCGGATCACTGTGTATTTGTGAGATATTTTGTCGATGATGATTTCATCATTTTATTGCTCTATGTTGATGATATGCTATTAGTGGGTCGAAATGCCACTAGGATAGCGGAACTGAAGCGCCAACTGGGCGCGGCCTTCTCTATGAAGGATTTGGGCACAGCGAAGACCATTCTTGGAATGGAGATCAGCCGAGAGAGAGAGTCCAAGCTGCTACACTTGTCCCAAACGAAGTATATTCCCCGGGTACTTCAGCATTTCGGGATGGACGGGTCGAAGAAAGTGAGTTCCCCCCTCGCGGCTCACTTTAAGCTCACTGAGGAGCAGTGTCCATCTACCGAGGACGAAAAGGAAGATATAGAGCGGGTTCCATATGCCTCAGCTGTGGAAAGCCTGATGTATGCTACGGTGTGTACGAGGATAGATATTGCTCATGCAGTTGGTACGGTTAGCAGGTATCTTTTAAATCCTGGAAGGGTACATTGGAGTGCGGTCAAGTAGATTCTACGATATCTTCAGGGCACTGCTGGTTGGAGACTTTCCTTTGGTGGTGACGAGCCAAAGCTGGTTGGGTATACCGACGCTGATATGGCTGGAGATGTAGACACGAGGCGATCGACTTCGGGCTACGTGATGATGTTTGCGGGAGGAGCGGTATCGTGGCAGTCGCGGTTGCAGAAGTGTGTTGCCTTGTCGACGACAGAGGCAGTATATTGCGGCGACGGAGGCTTGCAAGGAGCTGTTGTGGATGAAGAAGCTGTTGCAGGAAATAGGACTGAAGCAAGAGCAGTATACTTTGCTTTGCGACAGTCAGAGTGCTATCCACCTTGTGAAGAATCAGACATTTCATAGCCGGTCCAAGCACATCGAGACTCGGTATCATTGGATACGGGATGTGGTTGAGAAGAAGGACGCGGAGCTTGAGAAGGTTCATACAGATGACAACGGAGCTGATATGTTCACGAAGATTCTACCAAGGGGGAAGTTTGAGTACTGCAGGCAGATCGTCGGGATGACGACATCCTCCCTATAGTTGTGAAGGAGGAGATTTGTTGGAGTGGGTGGGGTTTCCAACCTATGTGGAGAAGACCCCGGAGTGTGACGAGCGCCGTTCGTATGTCGAAGAAGCTCGGGAAGTAGGCGACACGGAGTTGCTACTGCTGCTGCTGCTCCTAAGGGAGGTTCTGGCCTGGGCCTGCCGAGTTCGGCCCGAACTCGGTCCCAGGCCGAGTTCTGGCCGAACTCGGTCTGGCCATTCCAGAATTGTGGCGCTAGGTTCTGTTTGCTCGACACAGAGTTCTGGCCGAACTTTGTGTCGTCGGGGCTGATGCGGGAATTTGGATGAGTTTTCATCATTGGATCTAATCCAACGGTCCAGGTTGGCTTCGGGATTAGGGAGTTAAGTTGGGATTTCCAAACCCTAATTCATATCACAAAGTAACACAACTTGGAGAGAGGAAGGAGGCAAGAGTGCCATTACAACTTCGGAAGAAAAGACGGAGGATTGAAGGTCGTTTTCGAAGGAGATCGTGTTTCGGGTAATCTCTACTCGTCGTTCTCGCTCTTTGTAGCCTTGTAATCATTGTTCTTACTTCTGAGTGTTGTGGGGATCCGATTTGGATTGGGAGGAGTTTGTAGAGGGTGTAATTCTTCTATTCCATTAGTGGAGGCTTCTCAGGGTTGGACTCCGATCGTCCCGTGGTTTTTTTCCCGCAAGGGTTTTCCACGTCAAAAATTCTCTGTGTCTGCGTGGATTGTTTTCTGTGGTTGTTTTTGGGTTCGTGTGTTTGTATTGCTCGGTCCTCTCGCAGGTACTCTCCGGTTTGGGGAAAGGTTTCCGCGTTTCTTTCCCAACATCTCTTTCTCTCTCTCTCTCTGTGTATGCTCTGGAAGAAGAACAAGAAGAAGAAGAAGAAGATGATGATAGGCTGTAGGGGTGGCCATGGCTCGGCTTGGCTTAGACGTTGATCATCATCGGTTTGGTCAGCTACCTGAATTTTTTTTAAAAAAAATTAATTGTTTAAAAAAAGTTTGAATGTTTTCATTTTTCCATTTAATACTTAAAGGAGTGTCATTTAGATCAAGCCTAAATTGTTGCTCTCTACTGTAAATTTATAAATTTATAAAGAAGATCGGCAAGAAGGATAAGCTTAGTTGTTGCAGTCGTCGATAGAAGAAAGGCCATGGAAGAACCACTCGAGCCCGTGGTCGTCGACAGAGGAGAGGCCAGGAGAGAACCACTTCAGCCCGCGGTCATTGACATGGAAGAGGCCATGGGAGAACAACTCCAGCCCGCGGTCGTCTGCAGAGGAGAGGCCATGGGAGAAGCACTCAATCTTTTGGGTACTAAACTTTTCTTTGTAAATTACTCTTTGACTAAAGTGTGTGCTATAATCTAACAAAAGTAGCTTGGCTACAAGAGAACCACTCCAGCTATAGGTCATGGGAATACCTAGTTTATCGTTCTGTTTTTATTCCTAACCTTACATTCCCTCTCCTCCCATACAATAGTAGCTTGACTATAGTGTATATTTCAGTCACATGGAAAGGAGTGTTTTAAAATTCCCCAGAGCTGACAACAGAAGAAAGGCTGAAAAAAATCCTCTTGTAGGAATGGAGGTTTTAAAATTCTCAATTTTTTCGTCAGCAACTTGACTATAGTGTATACTGGCAGCTCTGGAAAATTTTGACAAGAGAATTTTAAAACACTCGCTTCTGTTTTTATTCCCAACATGCCATTTATGAACTATTGTACTTACATATTTGATATCTGTTTTGTAGGAATGGAGGTTCATTCATCTTCGATAAGTTTTGGGGATGATGATGGGGTGCCAAAAATTGGGATGATATTCAACGACTTAGACCAACTATGGGACTTTTATGATACATATGCAGAAGAAACTGGATTCCCGGTGAGGAAACGAACATTAAACGAAATAAGTATTCATGGAACACATGTTCATAAACTACATCTACTTAAACTGCACCTTCTTCAACATATCATTACATAGCCCATCTAAACTTACTTGTACTTTCAAATTGTATTCACCATCTTCTTTGGCTTTCGACGCTATTGCAGAAGATAACCATTGAAACTTGTCGCATTTACAATACTTTAAATATGAGATGCCATGGTCGTGCTCAGTTTCAGATATACACAATTTTCTTATACCTGAACATTTTGGATTACTGCATGGTGTATCCTTCCAAGGACATGACTTGAAAAGGTGGCCAGTACCTCCACAACCAAAACATACATTCCCGTATGAGGCAGAACTAGTGGAGGATGTAACATCATCAAACCATTGAAATAAATTACATTTTGTGCAGGTGAAAAACTTCCTTCCCATTGAACTAGCCTACTAGAGAGCAACAACTTTCTAATGCCATCACATGTTCGATTTCTACACCTCGTATACACCCATGGGCAAGCAATTGAAGTGTGACCATACTTATCACACATCTGGCATTGTTCCTGGTAAAACCAAAGAATAAAAGTTTAAAAATTACAAATAGAAAATTAACATTTGGCATTGTTCCAGGTTAAACCAAAGAATAAAATTTTAATTACAAATAGAAATGATATTAACAATGAAAATTTAGCTCCTTCATGAGATGAATAAATATGAACATTCAACATAATTTAAGACGGCACATAAACATAAGTTGGGATTCTAACCTTTGAAGTAACTAAAGAACAATCTCCCCTTTCCATGTTTTGAGCAAATCTTTATGTTGTTGTATAGATTTTCTTGTTCAAAATGGAGTATTCAAGACCCTACAAGTAAACAAAGTTAGAATATTTCAATCGTGTCCAGTCCACAGTTGGGAGTGTTCTGTCCAGTACATAGTTCAAATTTGAACATATTACGATAGTTTTTATTTTTTTTGGCTAATGGATGCGTGATCTATGTACTTTGTGAAGAGATTCAACAGTTTAACAAGACCGAAAAAAGTTTAATACAAAAAGTGGGTCTAAATACAGTAGAGAGCAACAATTTAGGCTTGATCTAAATGACACTCCTTTAAGTATTAAATGGAAAAATGAAAACATTCAAACTTTTTTTAAACAATTAATTTTTTTTTTAAAAATTCAGGTACCTGACCAAACCGATGATGATCAACGTCCAAGCCAAGCCGAGCCATGGCCTCCCCTACAGCCTATCATCATCTTCTTCTTCTTCTTCTTGTTCTTCTTCCAGAGCATACACAGAGAGAGAGAGAGAGAGAGAGAGAGAGAGAGACTCAGAGAAAGGGGAAAACTTTCTTCCAGGAAGAAAGCAAAGAGAGAAAGCAAAGAGACTTTCTCTCTCTTCTTTACTATCCTCCTGACAGCCTAGAGCCGTGAGCCTCCTTTGTTTTCAATTTTTTTTTTTAAAGTCTCTGTTCAAAGAATCAGTCAACCATTTTTTGATTCTTTGACCATTTTATTGTTATGTCATGCCACCTCAGCTTTTGCGGGCACAGTGCGGGCAACTTGTACGGTCCATGTAGCATTATTAATAACAATTAGGCTTTTATGTAGCTCTAGCACTGGAATAAAAAGGAAGACCCAGTAATTTGGGGAAACTTCTTCTCAATTAAGCAATGTATGTCGGAAACAGACCCATGATTTTAAATGCTTTTTTATAATTCAGGTGCAGTTTGGATTGCATTTATCGTTTCATTCGGAGGTATATTTGGTGACAAACGCAAACACAGGAGACTAGCCAAAAGTTCCATTCCAAAAGAACATTTGTTTTCAAACATGCCATAAATAGATATTTCTGAAATAGGCGTTTGATAGTAATCGCAATCCAAACTAGCCCTTAGAATGCTACTGCTACATCTTCACTACATTGCTAAGCAACATGAAACATAGTTCATGATACACTAGGCACTGTTGTCAACTACATTTTCCATTTTATAATACTTTGTTTCTTTATTTGAGGTGAATTCAATCTCTATAACAAATTGTATCATCTAATCTCTTCGTCTACACTTTATATAGTTTATGGAAATTTAGAGGGTGCTTCTTCGTTACCTGAACTTAAACCACAATTCAGAAGGTAGGTCTGCATACTTGTCAACTGATCATATTGGTTGTTTAACATGACACTCTAATGCTCACAGCTAATTTGTCTCAGAATTTGGCACCGACATACTGGTTATCGTCATGCCAACAGCTAGTGGTTATCGTCATGCCAACAGCTAGTCTTAGAACTTCATCAAATAAGCTTCTTATGTCCCATAACCAACCATATTTTATTAGAAAAATGCTTGGATAATTATGATGACTGTTTCTTTCTACATCATCCACAAGAACTTATAATTACATCATCATGGAAAAGAACTTATTCTTCCTCCATAATAACTCCCCACAAAAAAATTATAATTTGATGTAGACCTTTCTGTTCTAGATAAAAACAGGGATCATGTTAGAGAGGGTTCATTAATGTTACAAACGTAACGGGTGCGATATGAGGATTTGGAGAAACCTGAAAGGAGTCAAAATAGCCCAAAAAAATAGTAAATATCAACCAGACGATATACTTTTTGTTGGTGTTTTTGCCTTTAGACTAGGAAAGATAATCTCATATCGACTACACCAAATGGTGAGTATCTCAATATAATGTATTGCTTGTGTTAAGGTTGCACATGAGGTGTGGTGGGGCACAAGTGTGTGCCATATGGAAATATTTTCCTAGAAGAAAAATAATTAATTTCAACAAAGAGACAAGTTGATTTTTGTCGTTCGGACTCGGACACGGACTCCAGGATGACATGTGCATACACGAACGTGTGTTCGGGAGGGGGGTAGGCGTAGACTGGCATTCGACTATGCAGACTGTGGGATGAACTAAAATATCAAACTCTTTTTTGAGTATTGGCATTTTAGTCCCACATCGGATAGAAAAAAATATGAAGTCTCACTCCACTCTATAAATAGAGTCCCGTGACTTCCTTTCTAAAATGCATCAAAGAAGAGAGTTAAGAGAGTCCGTGAAGTCCAGGAAGCCCGTTCAAGTCTCAAAAAATGACTAAACGAGCATTCTAGAAGTTCTTTAAGAACTTGCTGGTTCCTGTAAGCGGATCGTATAAAGAAGAATCTTGCTTTGAGCAACGGTGATCTGATCACTCCAGCAAAGCTGCTTTACTCTTTCTTCTTTCCTTCTCTTCTTCTCTGATTTAATCAGAAAGCTCTTGTGCTTCTCTGATCTAATCAGAAATCACTTGTGGACTTTTGTCGCTGCTACTACGAAATTCATTTGTGCCTTCTTCAAAGTGTTATATTTGATTCCGTCTCTTTGAATCCTCCGGGATCTCAGTTGTACACCTTTCTCGAAGTGTTACCAAATCACTCCGTCGACTCACGTTCTTCCATCTAAGATCTGTTTCGAGACTAACAATCTCAAAGCAAGTTTAGATCCGATGGAGAACAACCGTGCAAACCTTCTCGACATAAGTTTTATCAAACTTGAAAATTTTGACAGGGAGCATTACAATATCTGGAAGAGAAAGATCAACCTTAATCTTTAACTTGTGAGCGTTGACTACGTGTTGACAGATCCTGAGCCTTTAATTCTAGAAGGTAAAAATGTTCGAAGGGTCGATGAGGCCATTGCTCTACAATCCAAGTGGAGAAGAGATAACAACATTTGCAAGTTTCTTATCTTAAACTATATGGAGGATTCTCTGGCAGAGTCATACAGTAAGATGGTCCATGCTAAGGACATCTAGGAGTCTGTAGAGAATCTTTACAAGGTAGATGAGAATAGAAACAAGATCCATGTAAACAAAAAGGTCTGGAAGATACGATTTGAGGACGATAAGATGATGTTGCCTTAAGTCAAAGAATTTCTCAAGTTACGTTAGAAACTTGAGAACGACGGCATGTCCTTGTCGATGCGTGTCGTCGGGGGTATTGTCGCCAAGCTCCCACCTGGGTGGATCAATTTCATCGCAGACATGCACCGCAAGAAGATGGAGGTGGATCTTGAACGTCTCTTTCACTGGATTCATGTTGAAGACTAGCTAAGGACTCTTACCAGCTGAAGATAAAGTCATCTCAATTCAAGCCAAAGCCTAAGGATGATGGGGCTTACTTCAATTCTGACAAAAAGGGCTACTTCAAAAAGGATTAGGGCCAAGTCCAAACCAAAATAGCATGAATGGCTAAACATGGTTGTTTTGATTACTTAACTTGGTTACTATTGTTGCACAGGTTGAGTTATCTAATGTGGTAGCTGACTAGTGGTCGAACACAAGTGCATCTGACCACGTGTGCTCTCGAAGGAGCTGTTCACCACCAAGGACGAGCCTTGTTATGACGAAGGTCTCAATGACGAACATTTATTTAGCAGAAGATCTGAACAGTGGTTATGAACCACCAGCAAGGATATAGAATGTGTGTTGCACGTACCAGAAATTTTCGAAGATTTGGTCAAAAAAAGTCTGTTGTCTGATACAGCCTTGAAAAATGGACATTCGTACTAGCCAGATAGTAATTTCTTAGCGAGAAACATGTTTCGAAAAGATGTTCGATAATGAAGGGATGTTTGAACTTCTGCTAATGGCGATGAAGTTACTTCATTCTATAATAGAAGCAGACTCAAGATGTCCTATTTGGGCCTTATCTCTAGAATGTGGGGGTAAGGAGGTAAAGGGATTTGAGGTCTATACAGAGATAAGACCGTCAAAAAATTGCTCAGACGATTGAACTAAAGTACAGATCATCTGGAGTTAGTACATTCAGATATTTGTAACTTTTCCATAGAGGCCGGTTCGAAGTATTTCTCGAAGTGCACGTTCGGATGACTTCTCAAGTCGATGATGGAGCATTCGAGAAGTTCAGAAACTTCAAGGCTGAAGCTAAATATTAAACCGGTCTACAACTACTCAGAAGTAATCATGGCGGATAGTGGCATTTTTTAGGATTCGTATCGTTCTGTTATGAACATCGAATTGGCTATGAAATGACTGCTCCGTAGTATCTATAATCCATGGAGTGTCAGAAAGAAAAATCAAGACGCTGTCAAAGATGATGATATCTATATTGTGGATCTTCCAATATGCTTCTGGGGATAGATTATGTGTACGGTTACGTTTATTGCTGAATAAAGTACCGTTCGTATATATTATTATGATTTTCATCCACACTGGTTCAAGGTTAGACCTAATTTAAATATCATTCAAGTGTGAGGGTGTCTGGTGTACGTGAAGCTTCCGAATATTAAGATTCAGAAGTCAGAAACGAAAACCAAGAAGACAGTATTTTTGAAATTAGTTGTTGTAAGCTATGCTCAGAGATCACTTGATATTGTATCAATTATATCATTAAGTCTCACGAGGCAGAATTCTTTGAAAACAAAATTGCGATGGTCAAGAACATTATTCTCGTGGATGTTTCGGAGAATATTGTTGGTACTGAAGGAGCAAATACTTTCAAAGAAGCAGAAGTCCATAAGGTGGTTGTCATTGATGAAAACACTTAAACCAGTATTTGTCACGCCCCGTTTCGGAGAATCATTCGACCTCGCATTGATTTAGGCCGAATCATTCGTCCTCGCTTTAGCGTGATGTCGTACAAGTCTGGTCTTGTACTTGTATAAGGCAAAGACGGTACATAATTAATAATCTTCAATAGAAACATATCGTAGCGGCAGAAGCAGAAAATTGAAGTTAATGAGGACATTCTTTCTCATCGAATAGAAATACATCACTGATTTATAGCAGCGAAGATAAGCAGATAACTTGAAGTCGCACAGAGATATATAAAAAGTTATTCTCTTTATTGATAATTAAAGTAGAGTACATGACTTATAATGGAATACAAAGTTTACAACACATCTCACTTTATATTGATAGCCAACTTAACAAATGCCATAAAGCTTACATTTGATACTCTGATACATTGGATTACAACTCGATATACCGACTTGGCTTACAACTCACTGGTACAACTAATTACAATGTTTCATACATTATGCCTTTTACAAACAGAAGGCGTCATTTTTTGCAAAGAGAGCTTTTGCATGCCCAACAGATCTTCGATGCCACGGGACCGATCAATCCAATCTTCGTGTACAGAACTTCCCAAGCATGAGCACCTAAAAAGAGTGCCTACAACGTGGGTCAGTACGTCATTTATGTACTGGCGAGCAGAACTAGCCAACTCGCCTAAACTGGCACTAAGTTGTCAATTTTAGCAAGCATTTATTAGAGTGATCTTTCTAGTTGGGACCTAGCATCAATTTACAGTTCAAGCAGTATTCATTGAAAAGACATGTAAACTTGCAGTAATATTGTTCTTGTGGAAGACACGGTAATTGAGGGACTGTATGTGTTCTTACATTTCTCTTTTCTAGCGACATTTGCATGTATGTTATGATTAAGCGATGTTCATAGCAAAGCATCTCTCTAGCATAATCGGTGTTATCATGTTAAGAAGTTTATAACATTTCTTGTGAAAGCAACTCTTAGCAATGCAATACTTTAGCATACTATATTTAACATGTTATGCATGTTATAGAGTTTCTCATTGGAAAGGTAACATCACAGCATCATTTCGTTTAGCATGTTAAGCAAGCAAGTTGAACTAACATATGTGTTGAATATATCATATTTAAGTAATTTCTTACTGATAGTCGACTCCTCATACCTGCATCAAATACAGGTCAGCAGATATACTTACTCTTCATGCACAAAACATTCATTAGCGTGTATCCTGACTACATAACCACTGGTGTTAGTTAGGACGTTGCCATATAGGACTTTAACGGTAATCGACGCACAATTTTACCGGGTTGCGAGCCCGAATGAAATATCCCGATACCACATATCCTTAAAGTACATTTACACTTCCCCCATTGCAACTCCACCTCCCAGTTTTCCTAAATAAAATAAATTCATTAAAGGTATACTTGTTAATAATTTTAATTTATAATTTTGAAACATTTTGAATGGATTATTTCTGGACAACTTTTCAATTGGAAAGTTGTTATGACAACTTTCTAGTTGTTTCTCATTTTATTGTAACAATTTTATTATTTTAGTATTTCAAAACTGTTTAAATAGGGCAGGAGGGGCTTTTTGTAATATTTCTAATTGTTTTTGGTGCGGGTTGTAATATTGAAAAGGAAGAGGGCTAATTTGGAAATATTTCTTGGCGGGGAGGTCAGTTTGCAATATTCGAATTGTTGGGGTGGTAATTGCTATTGTCTTTTCTTTTTAAATCATTGAATGGAGAGAGTGAGCCAACAGTGGCATTAATCCTCTCTACCTCTCGATTTCTCTACCCCCTTCTCGAGTGTTCTTCCACCCTCGGGTCTCTCGGCTGAAGACTGGAGGCGGCGACGATTGGAGACGGCGGCGACGACATGCAGAGGGCGGCAACCACTTGAAGACGACGAACACCGTGCTCCGCCGAGTTCTCATCGGCTTCGAGTCCTTTCCGGCGGTTCAGGTCTCAACTATGGCAATTTTTCCGGCGAACATCGAGGAGGGTGAGTTTGATTTCGTTTTCCTTTCTAGTTCCAGACCTCGACCTACCTAACGTTCAGATCTAAACTTAGGAGGATCGATCCTTGAGTTGTGAACCCTTCGATTTCCAGTGACGACGCCTACGAAGCGACGACAACAAGCGTAGCTCCTCCAGGAGTCGATCCATTCTCTGACCTAGGTTCATTCTCAGTAAGTTTTTCTAAACACTCTTTTTATTCAGATCTAGGGTTAGCTCGGATCTAGCTAAACTCATTCTTTCCCTCGTTTTGATCGGATCCAGTAGGAACCAACGGTCGAGCCGATCCATTCCTCGGCGATCGTCGAGTTCGAGAAGGATCGACCAGGGATTTCGAGCACTGGAGATCCGCTCTTTTCCTGATCCATTCCACTGGTGAGTTGCTTCCTCAGATTTGATTCTTTGACATTTATGAAATTTTCTATAAAATTTTCTGGACTAGGCTCGGATTTAATTTTGTCCGATGATTATTCATATTGTGAGAATTTCTTCCTTCTAGTTGATCTGGATCGGACGAATTCAATTATGATGATTTTAATTGGTTGTTGAGTGTGTGATCTCTCAAATCCTTGAAGAATAAACTAAATTATTCTTGCAAATTCTTCATGTTGTTCTTAATTCAGGCCATTTTCGGGAAAGGACTTGGTTAGACTGTTGGGTTCATAACTATCAACGATAATCTTCAGGTAATTCCTATTCCAAACTCTTTTAGATCTTGCTGGGAATTTTAGGAGTATAATCCTGTGTTTTGGTGTTGTTTCATGTGTTGTGATTATATCGAGCGTTCCTGTTCCCTTCTATTTGCTGATGGATCGTATCTGAGACTTTAAATCATTTGTGCGTGTCTTCTCGTCTACTTTCCTTGGCGTGGTTCGTGTCCGAGACCTTGTACTGTTCGTGATTGCTTTGGTGTACCAGTTTGTGGCGGTGTTCGAGTAGCTGTGTCCATATCCTGGGTGTGTTCGTGTTAGGCCTGAGTTCGCATGCGTGTCCAGTAGCTGATTTTGTAACCAAGCTCAGGTGTTGGTGATCGATTGGAGTTTGGTTCGGAGATGATGATTCTTTTGATGAATGATTGGGTTTTTAATTTACTTGTAAACTTTTAATACAATTTCTCTTTCTATATTTTCTTTGGCTTTGCGGTTGATCCAACCTGGGCAGGACATCATGTCCATTGCCAGGTTCGGCTGAGAATGGGTTGTGGTAACCTGCTATTTTTAGTTGGGTTGTATAATCCTATAAGTGCTTGCAGGTGATTAGCCTTATGTATGATGTATATTGAGTACATTTCTAAATAGTTGGAGTTTCTGTGTTATTTTATAAGTTGTGTGGAAGATATGTTCTCCTCTATTTATTCCTTCGAAATCTATGCTGTGAAGGAGAACAGTTTGAGAATTGAATATTTTGTTATTTTCTTTCTGTTGACAGTAAAGGGTTAAGGCAGTGAGAGAATATTTAGGCAATGTTGTGTGTCTTCTTTTGCATCTGGAAATCGAGTCTCATTTTGATTTGAGATTTTATCTCATGTGACTGTGAGATCGAGAGTCTCATTTGAACCTGAGTATATAGATGCATGCCTTATCTTGGAAATTAAGAACTTGAGAACCTAGATAATCTTATGTCTTGATAAGGGTTTTAAGAATAGAGTAAAATAGTTATTATTGAGTAATTAATAATTGGTTAATCAATATTGATAATAGAACTACAATACCAATTTAGAGATTATGTTTAGTTCATAACCAACTTGTACGAATTATAAATACAGGAAGACATCCAGTTCCTGATTACCAGTACTTTTCGGAGCCAGGCAAGTACTTTTCTACGGTTTTGTGCATTTACATTCTTGTACGCTTTCTTGTGACACGTCATGGCACGATATCATGTACTCCTGTATTCCTGTACCCTTGCTCTTGTACTTATTAGTGTCGGGTGGGGAAATACACTAGCCATGTGACCAATGCCAGTTACTATATATTCTTGTACCTAGCTTAGGCCTCGCACTGTGCACGCGGGTCCTAAGTCGTACCATATTCATGTACTCCTGTGCATGCTCCTGTACTCACCCCAGCCGGTCACATGGACTAGATGTATTTCGATATTGTGCACTTGTCATGTATGGTACTTCAGGATTATAGTTTCATTCCTGTACTTTACATGTTCCTGTACTTTATATTCATGTACTATAGTTCCTGTACTTATTTTCCTGTACTACTTTCCTGTACTTTCATGTTCATTCCTGTATTTCATTTTCCTGTACTCCTGTACCCTGTTCATATCATGTTCATGTTTCATTACCTAGAACTGTACTTTGCTCCGCTCCTGAATAGGATATGTTGCAGGTATGCTTGCAGGACATTGATCTACTCTATGGGCCAGAGCCCAGGATGTAGCTGAGCAGGATGGGGCTTAGCTTGAGGTTTCAGGTTTAGATTACTTAGCCTTACTTTGAGATATTGACTTTAGAGTTCATAGCACTTTTCATTCCTGTTGATTCTGGTACATTATGATATCTAGATTTGTGGATTATGGTGATCATTCTGGGATACGTTTTTAGATGCTGTGATTCTATACTTTCATGTTTATCTGGTTAGTTTTCCCTAGCTTGGTACAGCTTACTTCGTTGTGTCTAACGACGAAGGCTGGGTGTGTTCGACTCGTGTCCGATTATTCGGGAGCGGGTCGTGACATGTTTTTAGTGGTGGCCCATGCAGGTCCTTCCTAATGGTACCTAGGACTTAGCGTACTATTGTGGGACTTGATTACACTAGGGAAACTTGATCACAGCATAGGAAAATCGAGAAATAAGGGTATATCAGGTATATCAGGTGTATCAGGTATTTTAAATATTCTACAAACACTTGTTGTATGTAGGTCTAGGTTATTTTAACAGTTTACTATTTTGCAGATAGTTCAAAAGCATGCGACACCAGAACTGTCAATTCACCTGCACTTGACGTTTCCGAGCTTCCACTACCTTCTATCACTCTACTATCCCTATGGGTAGTACGTAGTTGACAGAGACGTCTGAAGACTCCCTTGACAACCAGAGGAAGCAGGCCACCCTTTCCAAGTCAGACTTGTGGATACACTCTCCGAGCCAGGAAGGACTTCTGATTTCCAGACTCTCAGACACTTGGACTTTTCCGACACCGAGCACATATCTTGCACTAAGGAGCAGATCGAGAACCTAGAGTCACCACTGAAGATCGTCCAAGTTTCTAAGGACCCGACTTCTCTGAAGATTAGAGCCACCAGCCAGGAGATCCAAAATGTAGCGTAGACAATGGAACAAAGCCGGAAGCTGAAGCTCATGAAAGACATGAAGACTTATGATGAAAATATCAACTATCCTGGACCTGCAAGCATCGCAACATTCAGTAGATGCTTATTCAGCCACATCATCAGAGGCAGATTCAGGACTACATTCAGTGAATGAAGGATTGACAGCAAGTCGCAGATCACAAATGATCGAGGAGCATCAATATCTCGGTAGCCATATATTCCTGTCAGAGCCCTGCACTTCAGCCTCAACAGGAGATCCAGATTCAGATTCAGCCGGCGACCATTTGTATTTCTGTCGCAGCTCAGGACACTACTACGAAGAGTGCCGCAAAAGACGAAGACTACGCTAGTACTGCGGATCACCTACTCACCAAGTCAAAGATTGTCCGGAGACCGTTGATCGCACTGCCCAAGAACAAGCACGAGGGGCACCAGGACCGCAGCAGAAGGACCCGCCTCTCCAGATTCAGCAGTTATATGGAGCATTATCGCACGGACCAGTCTACGTCAGGATAGTGAAGAAGATTGAAGTGATTCCAGTCCCGGAGGAAATACTGAAGACAGATTGAAGACAGAAGATTTCTTTTGCATGATTGGGGAACCATGTATCTGATTAGCAATCCAGTCTCTCCTTAAAATCCTCTTAGCACCTAGATCACTTCTTCAAAACTTTTTGTTTCCTATCTTTGAAATCTTGATTGATGTCGAAACTTACTTTGAGATATTGTTTCCTGTTTCGGTAAACTTGTTTCAGATCCACAAATCGATAATTGTTTGAAATTTATTATTCGATACCGTTTGCATATTCATCATTCCTGACCTTGTTTCCTAGTAATGGCTCATATTTTGCAAATTTTGTTCCTTTATCAAACTTCGCACTAATTGAGATTTTAATTCCTACTCGAGACTTCATTTCTAAATCCTGTTCCTCAATCAAAAATTTATTTAAGCTCCGTCCTATTCAAGACATTGTTGCAAATTCCTTTGAGAGTTTTGAAGACTTCATTTCCTATTCGAGATTTGTTTCCTCATTCATGACTTTCATTTTCTAGTCGAGAGTTGTTGGTCCACTATTTTGTTTCGATCTTGTCTCCTATCCAAGATTTAGCTTGTTTCATGGATACTTGTTCCTACTCGTTTATTGATATTTTGTTTGCTAATCAGACTTATACTATTCCAGAATTATTCCTATTGAAATATTATTTTGAAACCTTGTTTGAACATTCGCTTCTATTGATGCTTGTTTGAGATTCTATTTCCTATTTTTGAATTATTTGGAAATTGTCCTCTATTTACAATTTTGTTGCTATTGAGATTCACTTGTCTCCTATTGGAACCTGTTTTCTAGTCACTATTCTAAACCTTGTTTCCTTGTTGAAATTTCTATTCAAGGTTTTATTTCTTAATTTGAAACTTGTTTCCTATCTGGTATCTTGCTTTTATGTCACCTTGAGATTTTGCTACCTATTTGGGATTAAGTCCATATACTAAATCTTGTTACCATTCCAGATATCAGTTGAAATTCCGTCATAATTTGAAACTTCGCTCCCTGTCTGAAATTTTAAATCTCCCTGGTTGCCTTTTGTATTCACTGATTGGATCCCTTGTCGTCTCTTAATACCTAATAAACTCTTGTATTCTAACAGTCAGGTAACTTCACCATTTTCGTAACTTGGATTATTGAAACTCTTTTGAAATTCCTAGGGATAAAGTCGATAGGCTATTCGATGACCTACTATGGCATGACAGCCATTAGCTGGATTATGGAGACTGAGGGTTCACTGCAGCCAGTAGCGCACTAGCGAGGTAGGAACTTTAAGTTGAAGTGATTTCAGACAATCATAGGTTTTCGAGTACTGTCGAGACTTATCATATTCTTCATACCTTGATCTCTTGGGATTGCTTCGTCAATGATTGTTAGAAAATGAATAAGGTTGACATATTATTCGGTGACATATTGTTATTTGAGTCACGGAGCCGAAAGTCCACTGCAGTCAGATACATACTGGTGAGGTAGGGATTCTAAGCAAAGTGATTTCATATACCAACATGTTCTTGGATATTCTGGAGACTATAATTCCTTTTCATATGATTATTGGTTTTCGAGAATCACAAATCCTTGCACGTTCATCCTGATTTGATACTTTAACTCCTGAGTAATTCGTACGTTTCCTCAATCAACCCTTGCTAGTTTTCCATCTAGCATTCTATCGTTAGATCATTGATTTCCTCAAAATTATACATTGCCAGATTTTGATTTCGTACTTCGTTGTGTCTTGTCTAAACTTCAATCTTAAATCATGTCTATTTGACCATGTTTTCCTATCTTGTCCTGGTCCATTTGTGTTAGACTATCAATTTTGATCGTACTTAATAGTTGTGTCTTCATGATTTTGCGTCTCTAAGTTGTAATTGAAACTTCATTCCATCTTGTGCCTATTTGATTTTAATCATTGTTAGATCGTGTTATTTCAACTTCTTGTGTGTAATTATCATATTTGATCTCAAAGGCTCAAGACGTCTTAGAGTTGCACAGGATCAGCAGAAGCACTGGGCGGACAGCAGCAGATGGTCACCGGAGTTCGCAGCCAGAAGCAGAGTGTTCCTGAAGAATCTCGTCGACCAGTGGCACCATTCGTTTTGGCTGAGGCGGGAAGCTCAGTCCGAGATTCATCGAACCTTTCGACGTGACGACCCGGATTGGCGAGATGGCGTATCGACTGGCGCTTCCAGCTAGCTTGGAGGGAGTGCATGACGTCTTCCACGTATCTCAGCTTCGACGCTACATTCCAGACCCGAGCCATGTGGTGGACTATTCCGAGCTGGAGGTGGGCCCGAGATTGACTTACGAGGAGCAACCAGTAGAGATCCTGGACCGGAGGGAGAAGCACTTACGGAACCAGACTATTCCTCTCGTTCGCGTCATGTGGAGACACCACTCTCCGGGAGAGTCCACATGGGAGCGCGATGACGAGATGCGGGAGCGCTATCCCACTCTGTTTGATTGATTTGATTGTACTCTGTTTTATGGAATTCTCTTTTCAATAATTGACTGGTGTTTGATCTTTTGTGAATTGCTTAGTTTTGATTTTGGTCCTTTGAATTTCGAGGACGAAATTTTTTTAGGGGGGGAGATTTGTAACTCCACCTCCCAGTTTTCCTAAATAAAATAAATTCATTAAAGGTATACTTGTTAATAATTTTAATTTATAATTTTGAAATATTTTGAATGGATTATTTCTGGACAACTTTTCAATTGGAAAGTTGTTGTGACAACTTTCTAGTTGTTTCTCATTTTATTGTAACAATTTTATTATTTTAGTATTTCAAAACTGTTTAAATAGGGCAGGAGGGGCTTTTTGTAATATTTCTAATTGTTTTTGGTGCGGGTTGTAATATTGAAAAGGAAGAGGGCTAATTTGGAAATATTTCTTGGCGGGGAGGTCAGTTTGCAATATTCGAATTGTTGGGGTGGTAATTGCTATTGTCTTTTCTTTTTAAATCATTGAGTGGAGAGAGTGAGCCAACAGTGGCATTAATCCTCTCTACCTCTCGATTTCTCCACCCCCTTCTCGAGTGTTCTTCCACCCTCGGGTCTCTCGGCTGAAGACTGGAGGTGGCGACGATTGGAGACGGCGGCGACGATTGGAGACGGCGGCGACGACATGCAGAGGGCGGCAACCACTTGAAGACGACGAACACCGTGCTCCGCCGAGTTCTCATCGGCTTCGAGTCCTTTCCGGCGGTTCAGGTCTCAACTATGGCAATTTTTCCGGCGAACATCGAGGAGGGTGAGTTTGATTTCGTTTTCCTTTCTAGTTCCAGACCTCGACCTACCTAACGTTCAGATCTAAACTTAGGAGGATCGATCCTTGAGTTGTGAACCCTTCGATTTCCAGTGACGACGCCTACGAAGCGACGACAGCAAGCGTAGCTCTTCCAGGAGTCGATCCATTCTCTGACCTAGGTTCATTCTCAGTAAGTTTTTCTAAACACTCTTTTTATTCAGATCTAGGGTTAGCTCGGATCTAGCTAAACTCATTCTTTTCCTCGTTTTGATCGGATCCAGTAGGAACCAACGATTGAGCCGATCCATTCCTCGGCGATCGTCGAGTTCGAGAAGGATCGACCAGGGATTTCGAGCACTGGAGATCCGCTCTTTTCCTGATCCATTCCACTGGTGAGTTGCTTCCTCAGATTTGATTCTTTGACATTTATGAAATTTTCTATAAAATTTCCTGGACTAGGCTCGGATTTAATTTTGTCCGATGACTATTCATATTATGAGAATTTCTTCCTTCTAGTTGATCTGGATCGGACGAATTCAATTATGATGATTTTAATTGGTTGTTGAGTGTGTGATCTCTCAAATCCTTGAAGAATAAACTAAATTATTCTTGCAAATTCTTCATGTTGTTCTTAATTCAGGCCATTTTCGGGAAAGGACTTGGTTAGACTGTTGGGTTCATAACTATCAACGACAATCTTCAGGTAATTCCTATTCCAAACTCCCAAACTCTTTTAGATCTTGTTGGGAATTTTAGGAGTATAATCCTGTGTTTTGGTGTTGTTTCATGTGTTGTGATTATATCGAGCGTTCCTGTTCCCTTCTATTTGCTGATGGATCGTATCTGAGACTTTAAATCATTTGTGCGTGTCTTCTCGTCTACTTTCCTTGGCGTGGTTCGTGTCCGAGACCTTGTACTGTTCGTGATTGCTTTGGTGTACCAGTTTGTGGCGGTGTTCGAGTAGCTGTGTCCATATCCTGGGTGTGTTCGTGTTAGGCCTGAGTTCGCGTGCGTGTCCAGTAGCTGATTTTGTAGCCAAGCTCAGGTGTTGGTGATCGATTGGAGTTTGGTTCGAAGATGATGATTCTTTTGATGAATGATTTGGTTTTTAATTTACTTGTAAACTTTTAATACAATTTCTTTTTCTATATTTTCTTTGGCTTTGCGGTTGATCCAACCTGGGCAGGACATCATGTCCATTGCCAGGTTCGGCTGAGAATGGGTTGTGGTAACCTGCTATTTTTAGTTGGGTTGTATAATCCTATAAGTGCTTGCAGGTGATTAGCCTTATGTATGATGTATATTGAGTACATTTCTAAATAGTTGGAGTTTCTGTGTTATTTTATAAGTTGTGTGGAAGATGTGTTCTCCTCTATTTATTCCTTCGAAATCTATGCTGTGAAGGAGAACAGTTTGAGAATTGAATATTTTGTTATTTTCTTTCTGTTGACAGTAAAGGGTTAAGGCAGTGAGAGAATATTTAGGCAATGTTGTGTGTCTTCTTTTGCATCTGGAAATCGAGTCTCATTTTGATTTGAGATTTCATCTCATGTGACTGTGAGATCGAGAGTCTCATTTGAACCTGAGTATATAGATGCATGCCTTATCTTGGAAATTAAGAACTTGAGAACCTAGATAATCTTATGTCTTGATAAGGGTTTTAAGAATAGAGTAAAGTAGTTATTATTGAGTAATTAATAATTGGTTAATCAATATTGATAATAGAACTACAATACCAATTTAGAGATTATGTTTAGTTCATAACCAACTTGTACGAATTATAAATACAGGAAGACATCCAGTTCCTGATTACCAGTACTTTTCGGAGCCAGGCAAGTACTTTTCTACGGTTTTGTGCATTTACATTCTTGTACGCTTTCTTGTGACACGTCATGGCACGATATCATGTACTCCTGTACTCCTGTATTCCTGTACCCTTGCTCTTGTACTTATTAGTGTCGGGTGGGGAAATACACTAGCCATGTGACCAATCCCGGTTACTATATATTCCTGTACCTAGCTTAGGCCTCGCACTGTGCACGCGGGTCCTAAGTCGTACCATATTCATGTACTCCTGTGCATGCTCCTGTACTCACCCCAGCCGGTCACATGGACTAGATGTATTTCGATATTGTGCACTTGTCATGTCTGGTACTTCAGGATTATAGTTTCATTCCTGTACTTTACATTCATGTACTATAGTTCCTGTACTTATTTTCCTGTACTACTTTCCTGTACTTTCATGTTCATTCCTGTATTTCATTTTCCTGTACTCATGTACCCTGTTCATATCATGTTCATGTTTCATTACCTAGAACTGTACTTTGCTCCGCTCCTGAATAGGATATGTTGCAGGTATGCTTGCAGGACATTGATCTACTCTATGGGCCAGAGCCCAGGATGTAGCTGAGCAGGATGAGGCTTAGCTTGAGGTTTCAGGTTTAGATTACTTAGCTTTACTTTGAGATATTGACTTTAGAGTTCATAGCACTTTTCATTCCTGTTGATTCTGGTACATTATGATATCTAGATTTGTGGATTATGGTGATCATTCTGGGATACGTTTTTAGATGCTGTGATTCTATACTTTCATGTTTATCTGGTTAGTTTTCCCTAGCTTGGTACAGCTTACTTCGTTGTGTCTAACGACGAAGGCTGGGCGTGTCCGACTCGTGTCCGATTATTCGGGAGCGGGTCGTGACACCCATGGTCGGATCGGCCCCCCTAACGTCCCAGGGTACGTCCGAGGAAGCAATCACCTTATTGTATAAAGTTGTCCATGACCATGCGAATATGTGTCTGTCACGCCCCAGATCCAGAATACTGGTAAGTGGGGACGGACCAGGCCTGCTACGTAATACCAAAGTACTCCAGTACTCTGAAATAACATAAAAGTTATAGAGACATGGGGTTACTACTACAATCCAACAGTCAATACTAGGTCAAGCAATCCTAGGTATCTCAATCACAGGCAAATATATAAAGTACAAAAAGTATGATCATCAGACATAAAATAGTAAAGCGTCCCAAACTATATATATACATGGATGATCATGAAGCTAGTAATACAAAGTAAAGAACTAGCAAGAGTAATAGTCATACATAATAAGCTCTAGCTATAGTCTAGAATACGCTCATCATGTTTAGGCCCGTAGGCTAAATGTCAAAATCCAAAATACGAGCTAAACACGTGCTCGGAGGCTAAATGCCACAAATGAATAATATACATAACTAGTGGGAGAATGAAATAGAAAACCTACTAAGGTGCTCCGGTGCTCCGGGTAGTCACCGTCGAGTAGATGGTACGAAAGATCCTCCGGGCTCCTCTATCAGATCTGGCCAAACAAAACCAGTGGGGTCAGACCCCCAATAGCAAGTACCATAAAGGAAGCCAAACTTATGAACTAAAACCAGCAATAGCTAACATAGCAATGGATAGAGACAAAAATAAGTAAATATGGATCGAGACTCATGTACTACCAATGCACTTATCCCGAGAATAGAAAAGACAACAAGCACACAACATGGAGCATAGGATAAATAACATGTGGCTTAATGTAAAGAGTGGACATCTAAAGTAAATGGAAGCATATGAATACGTAAGACAAACTGGACATGTGAGCATGTGAGATATTTGAACATGTGAGCATGTGAGATAACTTGACATGTGAGCATGGAAGACAACTGGGACATGTAAGCATGTAAGGTAACCGGCTATATAAACATGTAGAAAAACTGGGACATGTGGGCATGTTAGATAACTAGGGCATGAGAGCATGTGAGAACTATATAGAACGACAAATGATAAGATAACTTAGGAACTATTTTGGAACCCAAATTACAACCCGTAAACCAAACAAGGACCGGAACTGTAACCCTTCTCCTGAACAGAACTTAGTCTTTAATCATTTAACCACAAAAGTAAAGCATAACAATAATGTACTGAAATAAACAAATATGGGCTAAAACTCCAAGAATCATAAGACGTCATCAAGAAAAAGGATGTCGAAATTCAATTCCTCAAAGAAGGATATGAATTTTCCATGCACAAGACACTTGCTGCAAATCAAAGAGAATATGCCACCTCTATCAAATACAATGACCTTCTTGAAAATAGCAAGATACTAGTAGATAAAGATATAGTTCATACTAAAGTACAAAGGCATATCACTCACAGGAACATTTCACATAGGCCCTTTCTTAATCATATGCATACACAAAAAAGACCCTCTATAAAGAAAAATGTTTCTCATCATGCTTTCTTCTATCATTGCAAAAATGATCATGTCAAAACTCATCATGCTAAAATTCCATATAACACTTGTAATGCCCCGCTCCGCATCGGTGCATTACGATGAGTCATTGACTCGAAGAGTTGCGTTGACCCGATAAGGTATCGATGCGAATCGATACAAGTGTTACATTAGCCAAATGTAAGCTTTGAGTCGGTTGGAACCTATGAATCGAATCGATGCAAATGATAAGTCTCGTTTGAGCAAGTACTGATTTTAGTTGATCTGGTGTACAGATTATGCTTTTACGCTGAACGATAAGAGGTCGGCATTTTGCCTTATGCAGTGAAGTGTCCGTGAAACCAAATCGTGGCCTTACAACGGATTGTGGCATGGGCACGATAGGCCAAATCAACCGAGTAGTTCAAAGGAATGGCTAAGTCCGAGAGTTAGCTACGCGACCAAGTTAGGGAAGCGAACCGCTTCAATCGGCGAAACGACAAGGCGTATCGACTTAAGGTGGGCGGGTTCTTGACTCTCTCTCCCTATTCCTTCACGTCTAATAAAAGATATCATTGTATGCGTAAGATGTTATCGAGTTAGCGAGCGTAGCTCGGCGAGTAAGTGTCTAAATATATGTTAAACACTAAGATAGAATATTGAACAATCGAACAATTGAAGCGACGTGCATCAAGTGTACGGGTCGCGATAGGGCAATGATGGTAGAACATTGGAAGGTGATATTGAGATGTGCATCATGTGCACGGCTCCGAGAACATTGAACACTAGACGTAGAACATTGATTATGGTGCTGAGCGTGCCCTCGTGCACGGAAGCTAAGGAATAACTAAGTATCTACGGAACTAGACTTTGAGAATAACTTACGAACGGTACGCATTGAATATGAGTACGAGATGACTAAGCCGTTGGACGTCGTGCATCAATATGGATGTGTTGGGGCATAACGTCGACGGAGCTCCCCATATGGATGGTGGATTATGTTATGAGACGCGAATATGCTTATGGTGCGAGACTATGTTTATGGAACGGAGGATTGGTTGGAACGGTATAACTTGTATGCTATGGTACGTATTGTATGGTCAATGGACTCGGATGGCCCATGTATGGGTACGGCTTCCCTCGGACGGTTACGCCGGGGCACCGGGACCGTTCGGCCTAGGAGGGAATTATGTGTGGTATTTATGGTGCACATCATTTGGACGGATTACGACCGTCCAGTGCTGTGATAAGCTATGATATCCGTAAGTTTGGGATCCTTCGGATATTGGGCTAGCAACCCGTATTGAAGAAATCGTAGGCTTACACATATGAGATGCCAAGTCCATTACGGTACGAAAAACCGTGACCTTCATATAGTTAGGGCCGGTGGACTGAGATGAGAGTTGGGTGCAGGCGCAAGGCCTGCGACCCTTGTCACGACCCGCACCCTGATTAGGGGCACGAGAAGTGGGTACGTCCAGCCTACGCCGCAGCATCGGCGGTAGAACGCTGTCTAGGTCATCTAGAATACTACAACTAAACAGATAAAGGTACCTGTACAGTATATACACTCTGAATGGAGGTGACATAGCAATACAGTCTCAATCACAGAATAAAACTAAGGTAGATAGCTCAGAGGAAAGACATATGATAGATGAAGAGTAAAATAAGTCCACAGTCTAATACAAGCCCAGATATATACATCACAGAGTATCAAAATAGAATATAGAAACTACAGTCTGATAAGCTAGCTGGATCGCAGTCCAGTCAACCTAGCTAACCTACACTACTCAGGAAGTACAAAATCTAGTGGCTCTACTATAAGGACACGATCTAAGGCTACACCATCTGACTCGATCCCATAATAGGTCGAGCAGTCCGCATCAGAATCATCTGTAATATATCATAACGGTATCCTGTCAGGAAAATGAGCAAGTACAAACACCAACAGCAGTTCCATGTGAATTGACAAATACTATAAGAGACAGAATAATAAAATACAAGACAAAGATATAGGCGACTTGGGAACCATTCGAAAGCCGAGTTACAACCCTTAAACCAAACAAGGACCGGAGTTGTAACTCTTCTCCCGAGCAGAACTTAGTCTCCAATCAAGGTACAATGTAAAGGAAAGTAGAGCATGTGAGTAACTGTATATCATGGCATGGTGAGAAAATACTGAATGTAGAACAGAACAGGATATACGATAAGATAAATAAATATAAAATATGATTTGAATTATTAGAGCGATATGTGATCGGCTTGGGATAAGTGACAGGACAGGCTATCCAATTGGCCCGGCAATCCGCGGTGACCTCAACGGAGAGACATGCCGGCCAACCTGGATAACGAGCACAAGGCAAGGGATCTCGCTACACTCTTCGTGAGGGAAGAGTGGCACGAGCACATGAATAGTGACAGGGTGGCTTGGATCACATAGCCCCTAATAATTCCCCATCCCCGAATAGTACAATGGATCTGGACATGACACGACATGGCACGTAATTTCGTAAGAGGGTAGCAAACCCTCTTAGAAATCGGTGTCTATACAAGTACAGGGAACAAGACAGGGAGTGTACCCATATACCCAGAAATTCAGGAACAACATCTCATGTCATGATCCAATGTGTACTAGTCCGTGAGCTATCGTGACTAAGAATCAAGTAAGACACTACGACTGAATCGGATATAGCAGATATCAAGACAATAAAAACTATCAGTGAATGTACTCGCCTGCTGTCCTGAGCTGTATGGTATATCAATGCTCAGAGCGGTATCAGAAGACCTAAATATGAGATACTGTAAGTTAATTTAGGTTTAAACAAGTTTAGGAATGATTTACAATGAATGATATGCAATCTAGGTCAAACTAGGTCTCACTGAGTCACATTAAGTCTTGTCAAGTCAATCTAAGCCTAACCAAGTCAATCCTAGGTCATACCAGGCATCATGGGTCAAAACAAGTCGAAGAAAGTCAAACGGGATCAAGAGTTGGACTACAGTTGACTTTTGGTCAACTGGTCAACTCTGGTCAACTCTGGTCAACTCTAGGTCAACCATGGTCAACCCTAGGTCAATGGTGACTAATAGTTGACTTTTGGTCAACTACACAAGTCTAATGGAAATCGGGACTAATTTGGGTAAAGTGTTGACCCATAGTTGACTTTTGGTCCAAAAAGTCAACCGTGGTCAACCGGGGCCAAGACTAGGTCTAGGCGACTATTTCTAACTATTACCAACCTCTACAACCCATATCCAAGTCCATCTTGGACTTCGAAACTCATATCTTGGCCGTAGGCCAATATCCTATTTTACCCTTAAAAAGGGAAAAATTCTAGCTTCGGCAACTATCCAGTTAGCCTACCTACGCTTGATATTTTGACCCGATCTCCCTAGGGTAGCTAGATATCAACCTATCTAAGGTTTACCTACCAAGAAAATTGGGTATCCTAAGTATCTAGGCTATGTTAGGATACGGGGTATAGGTTTACCCTATTACCTAACCCATTTCGTATATTTACCCTCAACTCTACCCAACACTCACTTACATACAACACTCTCACAATATACCACACTCACAAGGCTTTCCTATAGGTTTCCTATTAGTTTTGCACATAGGCTAACTATAGGCTACTAGTATCACTCTCTAGGCTTTCTCTCACACACACACACAAACCTCAAAACACACACACACACACACACACACACAAGCAATTGTTGGACTGATTTGAAGTGTTTGGTGGCTGGAAATGGGACTTAAGGACAGCCATCTAAGGGTGCGTTTAGGACTGAAATTTAGTGGTGTGAATGATGTATAAAGGGGCTGATTTGTGGACAGGATTTAAGGGTCTTTGAGGGACTATTTTGTAGGGTTTTTGGACAACAATATAAGGGGAAAACTGGGCTGATTTGGTGTGGATTTGGTACCAACATGGACTGTCATTTATGGGGAAGAGGAGGGCTGAAACAGTGGACAGATTTTGGGGTGTTACCCCCCCCCCCTCCCCCCACAACTACACTCACAAACCAAGTAATCCCCCCTCACATTCTCTCCTCCACACTCAACCAAACTCTCCACCTACACAAATATTCACACAACCAAAACCCCTTTATTGCTGAAATCTGGGAGCACTTTTCCCCTCACAAACATCACATAACCACCACCATAAATATATATATATACATCCATATATAACCACATATATATACCAATATATATATATATCAATATATATATATATATATCTATATATATAATACTAGATGATATAACTAAATGGCATGAACCCACAACCATTTCTCCTCCCTACACATGCTGGCCGAACCTGGCTGAAACTTGTTGTTCTCTCCCCACACCACAACATCACACACAACACCATCTTATACATATATATATCCCTTATATAACCATATATTCATATGCCACTATATATATATATATATATATACATATATATATATATATAAATACATATATACATAGAGAATACTATGTATGAAACTATATACATACAAACTCACCCATTCCCCCTTGCTGGCCGAACCTGGCTGCCCCCTAATCCCAAGCACAACATCACACAAAAACTCATAATAGTCACCATATATATATATATATATATTTTATATATATATATATATATATATATATATATATATATATATATATATATATATATATATATATATATATATATATATATATATATATATAGAATGATATATATATAACTATATATATATATATATAAATATATATAGGAAAGAATATGACACATTGAGATACTCAAATGAACTCACTCTACAATCATGAAAAATCTGGAATATATATAAGAACAACAATAAAACAACATTCAAACATTATCCATGGGTCAAAAAAAGGGGGTTTTTCCTATTGGGACACAAACCTACAAGTGGACACTCCTAGAAATGTCCAAAGGACACAAAAATGGTCTCAAATGATGGCACCACCATGGGAATCATCATGAAGGGTTTCCTACATGATCTACATGAGAAGAGAAAGAGTTTTGGAGAAGAAATCACCTTGGTTGGAGGAAGAATCAATGGAAGCTTGAAAAAGTGGATTGAGCCTTTGGAGAAGAAGAAGAAAAAGTGGATTGGAATGAAATGGAATGGTTTTCTCTCTTCTCCCTATCCCCTCATGATGTGGCCGGCCACCCCTTGGGTTTTGTCCTATATGGATATTTACAAGTTTGTCCTCCTATGATTTAAATGGCTAAAAAATAGGAAAAGGGTTAAACCAGGGGTAGTTTAGTCAAACCGAAACCACTAATCTCTAACTAATTATTAACTAAAATAATAGTCTAGTCTCTAACCAAAATATCTAACATGTGGGCCATGGCTAGCTAGTGTGTGGGCCCGCTAAGGTCAAAATACCCCGGGTCTCCGAAACAAGTCAAAACAAGTCGGAATGAATTGAAATTCGAACCCGATTCAAATAACCCCAAAATAATACAAATAATAAATAAATAATTTCAAAGAAATTTTTTAAGTGGAAAATTACCAAAATACCCCTGTTTGTGAAAACTGGGGGTGACAAATCTATCCACCTTAAAAAAATTTCGTCCTCGAAATTAAAACAAAGTAATCACAGAAAAACACATGCAGAAAACAATCCCTCTCGAATACCTCCAAAAATTTTAGCAAAAATAAAAATCTCTTAAGACACAACAACACTTGCAATTAAAAACTGTTACGTGTCCGACACGGACACGAAACAATCACAAAATCTCACCTATCAAAAGCCAAATCAACAATCACCAATGCAAAATATCAAAATAAATCAAAGAGATCCAATGACCAAAATACCCTTGGGCCAGAAATGATACTGAAAACATCCTAATCACATGGTTAGGCTCTAGGTTAAACAGTCTCTAAGGTTTCACTAGTAAAACATCAAATCACAAATCATGGCTTAAAAATTTAAAATGATTAAAATCTCTGAAATCAAAGCATGAATTAAATCACAATAATTAAATGACTAAAATTATAGCATTTTAAAATTATACTCAAATAGAAACTAGGTGCTACAAGCCTATCCACCTTAAAAATTTCATCCTCAAAAATTAAAACAGGTAACCACAGAAAATTTCATGCAATTCGATAATCGTATGCGTCTGTCCAAAATTATGATACTCAGAATCTCTGTCATGCCAGTGAGCAAGGCTACGATAATCACAGAGTCCTCGACTATGGTACATACCTCTAGAATCATGGTATTTAAAATTTTTGCATTGTCGCATGCTTGGCAGCGAAAACCTTAAATTCCCACACCCGAGAAATACGACCATAATCCGACTATATGTCCTCACTATGCCTGCTAGCATGACCCTAGAGGATTCTAAAATCTCATAATCGAGACGACCTAGCCCATACGACTTATCTCAAAAAAAAATCATATCACAAGAGCAAATTTTCATCAAACAGACAAGGAACAGACGGAATCGAATTTCAAACAGTAAATAAGGAAGCAATTGCGGAAAGGAGATCGAAAGATCGGAACCTGCACTCTGCTCTGCTACTGCCTGAGAGGGCTCAACTGCCATGACGAACGCACGCCCCTGCTGGCCTCCTCTAGCCTACCGTACTCTATCATGGCCCTCCTGTCTGCTGCACGGGCTGCACAGTTCTTCATTTGGTGGTCTGGAGCTCCACAAAATAAACAAACTCCCAGCTTCATCCTACAAACATCCCGGGTGTGCTCTATCTTCTTGCAAAAAGCACACTGGACGGCCTGCCTCTTGCCCTGACCCTGCTGCTGGTCGTCACATGCTGGTGCCTGATGTACTCTGTCCTGGTCTCTTCGGATTCCACTAGCGTGGCAATCCTTCAGCTGGTGATCGGGCGCCCTACAGTATAGGCAGACGCCCAACCTCTTCCTACAAGCCTCTCTAGTGTGCCCTGGCCTCCTGCAGAAAGCGCACCGAGTAGCCTGCCTCTGGCCTGGTCCCTGGTGCTGAACTGGGGTATCCTGAACTGTACTCGGTACAACCCTCTCAAGTGCTGCCATCGCCAACTGATGGGAGTTCTCCATGCTCCGTCGTAACAGATCTGTCTGCGTACTCTGAGTCTGCAATATCCGCTGCAGAAGGGCCATCATCTCCTGAGTATCTGTCGGTAGCGGAGGCGGCGGTGGAAGAATATCAGGAACGATCATGGATAGTCCCGCTGCTGGAGGTGGAAGACCTCCTGGAACCGTCGTTGCTGCTCCTGCCTGAAGGGCAGGGACTGACGTGGCAGCTCTCTCAACTGTAGCTCCCGCAGCCGGAGGTGGAAGACCTGCCGGATCGGGCCTCCCTGGAACTGCGCTAGAACCCGCTTCCTGAGAACGAGTGACTGTCATCCTGAAGACGAATTGAACCCAAGAGATCAATATGGCACATGATAGGATATTATCAAAGGAGGACAATTGAATTCAAATACAAGAAGAGTTGTCATGGAAATCAAAAGATCAGAGTTTTTCCTAAAATGTGATTGAGTAACTCCTATCATACCCTAATCCTACGTCCTAATTGCAGGCTCGTAATTAGCACTCTAAGTCGAGCACCATTACGAGTTCGTACTAGTTGTGACACTGACCTGCATGGGCCACCATAAAAACGTGTCACGACCCGCAACCTGATTAGGGGCACGAGAAGTGGGTACGTCCAGCCTACGCCGCAGCATCGACGGTAGAACGATGTCTAGGTCATCTAGAATACTACAACTAAACAGATAAAGGTACCTGTACAGTATATACACTCTGAATGGAGGTGACATAGCAATACAGTCTCAATCACAGAATAAAACTAAGGTAGATAGCTCAGAGGAAAGACATATGATAGATGAAGAGTAAAATAAGTCCACAGTCTAATACAAGCCCAGATATATACATCACAGAGTATCAAAATAGAATATAGAAACTACAGTCTGATAAGCTAGCTGGATCGCAGTCCAGTCAACCTAGCTAACCTACACTACTCTGGAAGTACAAAATCTAGTAGCTCTACTATAAGGCCACGATCTAAGGCTACACCATCTGACTCGATCCCATAATAGGTCGAGCAGTCCGCATCAGAATCATCTGTAATATATCATAACGGTATCCTATCAGGAAAATGAGCAAGTACAAACACCAACAGTAGTTCTATGTGAATTGACAAATACTATAAGAGACAGTATAATGAAATACAAGACAAAGATATAGGCGACTTGGGAACCATTCGAAAGCCGAGTTACAACCCTTAAACCAAACAAGGACCGAGGTTGTAACCCTTCTCCCGAGCAGAACTTAGTCTCCAATCAAGGTACAATGTAAAGGAAAGTAGAGCATGTGAGTAACTGTATATCATGGCATGGTGAGAAAATACTGAATGTAGAACAGAACAGGATATACGATAAGACAAATAAATATAAAATGTGATTTGAATTATTAGAGCGATATGTGATCGGCTTGGGATAAGTGACAGGACAGGCTATCCACTTGGCCCGGCAATCCGCGGTGACCTCAACGGAGAGACATGCCGGCCAACCTGGATAACGAGCACAAGACAAGGGATCTCGCTACACTTTTCGTGAGGGAAGAGTGGTGCGAGCACATGAATAGTGACAGGGTGGCTTGGATCACATAGCCCCTAATAATTCTCCATCCCCGAATAGTACAATGGATCTGGACATGACACGTCATGGCACGTAATTTCGTAAGAGGGTAGCAAATCCTCTTAGAAATCGGTGTCTATACAAGTACAGGGAACAAGACAGGGAGTGTACCCATATACCCAGAAATCCAGGAACAATATCTCATGTCATGATCCAATGTGTACTAGTCCGTGAGCTATCGTGACTAAGAATCAAGTAAGATACTACGACTGAATCGGATATAGCAGATATCAAGACAATAAAAACTATCAATGAATGTACTCGCCTGCTGTCCTAAGCTGTATGATATATCAATGCTCAGAGCGATATCAGAAGACCTAAATATGAGATACTGTAAGTTAATTTAGGTTTAAACAAGTTTAGGAATGATTTACAATGAATGATATGCAATCTAGGTCAAACTAGGTCTCACTGAGTCACACTAAGTCCTGTCAAGTCAATCTAAGCCTAACCAAGTCAATCCTAGGTCATACCAGGCATCACGGGTCAAAACAAGTCGAAGAAAGTCAAACGGGATCAAGAGTTGGCCTACAGTTGACTTTTGGTCAACTGGTCAACTCTGGTCAACTCTGGTCAACTCTAGGTCAACCATGGTCAACCCTAGGTCAATGGTGACTAATAGTTGACTTTTGGTCAACTACACAAGTCTAATGGAAATCGGGACTAATTTGGGTAAAGTGTTGACCCATAGTTGACTTTTGGTCCAAAAAGTCAACTGTGGTCAACCGGAGCCAAGACTAGGTCTAGGCGACTATTTCTAACTATTACCAACCTCTACAACCCATATCCAAGTCCATCTTGGACTTCGAAACTCATATCTTGGTCGTAGGCCAATATCCTATTTTACCCTTAAAAAAGGTAAAATTCTAGCTTCGGCAACTATCCAGTTAGCCTACCTACGCTTGATATTTTGACCCGATCTCCCTAGGGTAGCTAGATATCAACCTATCTAAGGTTTACCTACCAAGAAAATTGGATATCCTAAGTATCTAGGCTATGTTAGGATACGGGGTATAGGTTTACCCTATTACCTAACCCATATCATATATTAACCCTCAACTCTACCCAACACTCACTTACATACAGCACTCTCACAATATACCACACTCACAAGGCTTTCCTATAGGTTTCCTATTAGTTTTGCCCATAGGCTAACTATAGGCTACTAGTATCACTCTCTAGGCTTTCTCTCACACACACACACAAACCTCAAAACACACACACACACACAAGCAATTGTTGGACTGATTTGAAGTGTTTGGTGGCTGGAAATGGGACTTAAGGATAGCCATCTAAGGGTGCGTTTAGGACTGAAATTTAGTGGTGTGAATGATGTATAAAGGGGCTGATTTGTGGACAGGATTTAAGGGTCTTTGAGGGACTATTTTGTAGGGTTTTTGGACAACAATATAAGGGGAAAACTGGGCTGATTTGGTGTGGATTTGGTACCAACATGGACTGTCATTTATGGGGAAGAGGAGGGCTGAAACAGTAGACAGATTTTGGGGTGTTACCCCCCCCCTCACAACTACACTCACAAACCAAGTAATCCCCCCTCACATTCTCTCCTCCACACTCAACCAAACTCTCCACCTACACAAATATTCACACAACCAAAACCCCTTTATTGCTGAAATCTGGGAGCACTTTTCCCCTCACAAACATCACATAACCACCACCATAAATATATATATACATCCATATATAACCACATATATATACCAATATATATATATATATATATATATATATATATATATATATATATATATATATATATATATATATATATATATATATATATATATATATATTTTTTGGAACCAGGTAAATTGTTTCTGGAATCGCTCCCACTGGGATTCGAACTCCTGACCACTCGGGCCGCATGCATCTCTCTTAACCACTAGGCTAGAGGTCATTTGCATATATATATATATATATATATATATATATATATATATATATATATATATATATATATATATATATATATATATATATATATATATAATACTAGATGATATAACTAAATGGCATGAACCCACAACCATTTCTCCTCCCTATACATGCTGGCCGAACCTGGCTGAAACTTGCTGTTCTCTCCCCACACCACAACATCACACACAACACCATCTTATACATATATATATCCCTTATATAACCATATATTCATATGCCACTATATATATATATATATATATATATATATATATATATATATATATATATATATATATACATATATATATATATATATATATATATATATATATATAAATACATATATACATAGAGAATACTATGTATGAAACTATATACATACAAACTCACCCATTCCCCCTTGCTGGCCGAACCTGGCTGCCCCCTAATCCCAAGCACAACATCACACAAAAACTCATAATAGTCACCATATATATATATATATATACATATATATATATATACATATATATATATATACATATATATATATATACATATATATATATATATATATATATATATATATATATATATATATATATATATAGAATGATATATATATATAACTATATATATATAAATATATATAGGAAAGAATATGACACATTGAGATACTCAAATGAACTCACTCTACAATCATGAAAAATCTGGAATATATATAAGAACAACAATAAAGCAACATTCAAACATTATCCATGGGTCAAAAAAAGGGGGTTTTTCCTATTGGGACACAAACCTACAAGTGGACACTCCTAGAAATGTCCAAAGGACACAAAAATGGTCTCAAATGATGGCACCACCATGGGAATCATCATGAAGGGTTTCCTACATGATCTACATGAGAAGAGAAAGAGTTTTGGAGAAGAAATCACCTTGGTTGGAGGAAGAATCAATGGAAGCTTCAAAAAGTGGATGGAGCCTTTGGAGAAGAAGAAGAAAAAGTGGATTGGAATGAAATGGAATGGTTTTCTCTCTCCTCCCTATCCCCTCATGTTGTGGCTGGCCACCCCTTGGGTTTTGTCCTATATGGATATTTACAAGTTTGCCCTCCTATGATTTAAATGGCTAAAAAATAGGAAAAGGGTTAAACCGGGGGTAGTTTAGTCAAACCGAAACCACTAATCTCTAACTAATTATTAACTAAAATAATAGTCTAGTCTCTAACCAAAATATCTAACATGTGGGCCATGGCTAGCTAGTGTGTGGGCCCGCTAAGGTCAAAATACTCCGGGTCCCCGAAACAAGTCAAAACAAGTCGGAATGAATTGAAATTCGAACCCGATTCAAATAACCCCAAAATAATACAAATAATAAATAAATAATTTCAAAGAAATTTTTAAAGTGGAAAATTACCAAAATACCCCTGTTTGTGAAAACTGGGGGTGACAACCTTTATGCATGGTCTAAGTTTATGGTTGGTTTTTGCGTGAATGATATGATTCTATGTTAAGTTCTAACCCGTGCAGGCTAGGCAATATGGGACAGAGATGTGCACGATCACTATGATTATGTTCAGATTATGTCTAACTGTATCTGCTGCAGGAACACGGTAGTGGACACAGTATGATAAAGTTACTATGCGTAAACATTGCCATGAAACTGATCCTAAGGCTAAATAGAAAGATCACAAATTAAGATGCATATTTCACTAAAGATATTTAGTGTTTGGTTTGGGTGCGAGCGGGTCTTGATCAGTGCGAAGCGAGGACGAAAGCACTAATCCCCCACTAGTTTATGTGCAGGTTCAGATTATGATCGGCATGGGGCAGGGCTTGGCTTGGACGTGCCGAGGCATGGAGTCCTTGGCGTTCAAGAGGAGCTTCCGTATAGGCATTCGAACTTGCAACATGGAGATGTTTGGCCGAAGACTACTTGGTGGCTATAAAGCGGCATAATGTATAGAACAATGTAATCCTTTGTGAGCTAGAGAGATCACGAGCGTTGTAGCCAATTGGCATATTATGTTGGGCTATTCAGAGCCTTGTAACCTTCAGTTTATTATGAATAAAAGAGATTCTTGTTGTATACTCTATTTTCCTTCCGCTGCTTATGTTATCAAATTGAGATAGTTCTATGTGAACATGTTATCTTGCCTTGCACGAGTGCAACTCCAGGCTCGTGAGGCATCACACCCCAACGAGGACGATGATTTGGGTGAAATCTAGCGAGGACGCACGATTTCCCGGATCGGGGCGTGATAAGTTGGTATCAAAGCGGTTCCATCCTTTGGACCGTGCATGAATCTCTTGGACCCTCAGTTCCTTCGATATCGAAATTTAGTTGACTCTAAGTTGTTTCCGCAACCGCATGGCTCATGGATCTACTCGACGCTACATTGGATGTTCCATATAATAAGTCTATATTAAGTGCGTACGTCTGCCACAAGTATGTCGTGACTATCACGCTTTCTTCGGGTGCCATCGGAGAGTGTTGGTTGCACGAAGTGCAACGAGTTATAGAATATTGGTCGCACGAAGTGCAATAATATATGTGTTGTCGGTTGCACGAAGTGCGAGGAGATATGTGTTGTTGGTTGCACGAAGTACAACGGGTCGATATGTGAGGCGATATGTGTTATGTGGCTATGAGAATAGTTATGTGTCGTTGGTTGCACGGAGTGCAGCAAGTCGAGAATCGTTCGTTACGTCGGTGCAACGAGTCGATATGGTATGATGCGTGTCGTATGGCTATGCGGATGGATAGCGATATGTTGCACGAGATTGAGTAAAGACCTTAAGTATTGAGAATGAGTTATTGCACGAGTTGCAACGAGTGAGATTGGAAGATCACGGATGCGATAGTAACGAGTCGAGTTGGTCGCTAAGTTGAGTTGAGTAGGCGAACATGTATGTTGGCCGAATGTCGCATTGAGCTTTGAATAAGCAATTGTTGCGTGTGTGATCGATATGGTAGCTAAGGCACGGTGAGACTTGAACGAATGTCGAACTTGAACGAACGATAGGTCATGTTGGTCTAGTTGTTGTGCCAACTCGAGTAAGCAAACGCTAGAGCTGGGATCGAAAAGATCGCCATACGGGATAGTTGATTGAGAAAGAGATGTCGGACCTATGCGGAATGTGATGTCGAGTAATGACTCAATTTAGAGTGGTATATGCAATACCAATTATGCGATCAGTATAGCGAAGTATTGTATCGATAAAGATAGGCTCGATCCTGAGTGGTATATGGGATACCACTTAGCGATATCTATGTTAAGCCGGTTGGTGACTTACGATAGACTTCGTCGAGACGATTATGTTGTTACGATAGGTTTGTCCGCAACGGACGGAGTAATACCGAAACTTGAGTGGGAACGACTTGAGAGAAGTCGATGCAAGTATGCTTCGATGAATTGAGTTGAGCGATTATGTGCAAAGTTGTACCTATGGAGGATACGTCGGACGATGGTTCGTTAAGTATAAGTCGAACGATAAGCTGAGCATAGCGAAGGAAAGTTACGTTGGGAAATAGTCGATCCGGTCGAATGTACGTGAGTTAGTACGGAAGCTTGTTCGGAACGTGTTGAGTAGGTACGGAGAAATTGTGCAAACAAATTTGGGTTAGTACGATGAGTCGGTAGCTCAATTTGAAGTACGAGTTAGGGATATGAGAATGAATATGTGAATTGGAAAATTGTCTCGCGATTATGGTAATTAGTTATAACGGAATGAATCTTGATGTGTGCAAGATTTGATTCGTATTCGAGTTCGAATAATGGCAGTGATTGCAACAAATTGGAGCTTACGAGAAAGGAAGATGTTCAAGTTACGTATATCGACGATGGTATTGAGGCGTATCAAAGACGATATGCAATAACTCGGGGATACTCTGATCGAATGAACAACAATTATATTGAGCATTGTTGTTGGATGAACAAGATGCAAGTTAAGTTGATATCGATTTGGATGATAACGGTAGGGGTGCTTCGGAAAGTTTGAGAGTCGATGGATGTTACTCGAAAAAAATGAAAGTGTTTGGATTGTTTCGAGGATAACCACAATGTTGACATTCTTGTCTTATGCGATTGCAACTCCGGTATCGCACATGCGTCATGCCAAATTAGGGCGATCATTCCGCGTGAGCGCTGGTATGGTGATTCATACAGTGGGGATGATCAAACTTGCGAGGCATGTCAAAATTGGATTCAACTTGTGGTTTGATGTGAACGTTGTTCGAGGATGGTTTTGATGAGTATGGGATGTGTCGAACTATGATCACGTATAGGTAAACTCGGATGTGAGGCGAGTAAATGTCATACGGCTAGCGAAAATAGTCGACGGTAATGCATGAGTGATTCGAATAGTAACGGCGCGCAAGCGTATGATTCATTCGAGTAGCAACGGCGCATCAGTTGCACGAGGGTAGATAAATCACAGATTGGTAAATTATGTCGGATTGGATGAATTCGCATAGGAATTGTCGGGAATTAATTTGGCTTCGCGATAGGATATAGCATGGTTCGTTGTAACTGTCCCTCGTTGATGATCTTCAATTATCGAGCGTAGTTCCGGGACAGATGACCCTAGAAGACTTGACCGCCAAATCAAGTGAATATTGAAGTCCCATAGGATGACCCAATGAAGTCACATAAGAAATTTCGTCGAGAATAAGGAAAGATGTAGTGCATGTTGAGGATAAGTCTAAGCAAGTGAGTATCGTATTTCGAAAGTTAGCGAGTAGCCTTCGACTAGATCGATACGGCCAGAAAAGTTATGATCGATCGAATAAGTGCGTAAGTAGACTTGGTTGGTCGATGATTGAATAGATATTGAGGAACGTGCTTAGCGTAGTGACGCGGTAAGGTGATTGCAAGAATTCTGCAATGCGCGAGAGCGACGGATAGTAGAACGACCCTAAGAGTTGTGTCGTAGATCGGCTTGAGTAACGGTTAGGCTATGTGTGTTGAGCGCACGATTTAAGTTATAGGACGAACTAGTCGGAATTGATTCAAAATTACGTAAAGGATTCATACTCGGTCGAGAATCGGGGATGAGCGTATCGTAAGAGACCTTGGATCGAAAAGATTGTTGCCTTTGAGCATCGTAGACTCAAGTTGACCTCTTATGTCGGGAGAGATTAAGCATGATGTCTGGATAAGTTACCTAGCGGGGGTAGCCCCAGACGCAATGTATGGATAGAGCGAGAGAATGTAAATCATATATGGATAATTGTGTACGAGACTTAGTACGAATGGTAGACAAAGGAATTCGAGACATGTTGGACTCAGTCCATGTCGTTAAGGCCAAGTGTTATGAATGATTGGATGAAAGACTTGAGTTAGGTGAGAGATAGGCAAACGGTTGGGTGAATAGGCGTTGTAGAGAATTGTTGTGATCGGATGCGCAATGACTCGATACAATGTGAGTGTTAGATGGCCGGCGAGAAACTTATGAGATCGAACTAATAGTTTCGAGTTAAGTTATGCGCAAGATGTTGGAAGATGATCGCATGTTATGGAATACATATATGAGGAGTATGTTGGGAATAGGCGCTAAGATATGACTAAGTCGAGTACGGACTGATTAGTACTTGAGGATTAAGTTGAGCTTGTTAGTTGTTCCGATATCCTACAACTGAGCTTGGCTGAAATGCATATATTGGTGGGACGCCTAAAATATGTATATGATCCAAACTAAGTTGTATGATTCCAACGATAGTAGCACGAGATTGTAAAACGATCTAGCACGACACTTGGATCATATACATTACGATGAGTCGATGAGGTATCGATGCGAATCGATGCAAGTGTTACGTTGGCAAAAGGTAAGCTTTGAGTCGGTTGGAACCTATGAATCGAATCGATGCAAATGATAAGTCTCGTTTGAGCAAGTGCTGATTTTAGTTGATCTGGTGTACAGGCTCTTTTATGCTGGACGATAAGAGGTCGGCATTTTGTCTTATGCAGTAAAGTGTCCACGAAACCAAATCGTGGCCTTGCAACGGATTGTGGCATGGGCATGATAGGCCAAATCAACCGTGTAGTTCAAAGGAATGGCTAAGTTCGAGAGTTAGCTATGCGATCAAGTTATGGAAGCGAACCGCTTCAATCGGCAAAACGACAAGGCGTATCAACTTAAGGTGGGCGGGTTCTTGACTCTCTCTTCCTATTCCTTCACGTCTAATAAAAGATATCATTGTATGCGTAAGATGTTATCGAGTTAGCGAGCGTGGCTCGGCGAGTAAGTGTCTAAATATGTGTTAAACACTAAGATAAAACATTGAACAATCGAACAATTGAAGCGACGTACATCAAGTGTACGGGTCGCGATAGGGCAATGATGGTAGAACATTGGAAGACGATATTGAGATGTGCATCATGTGCACGGCTTCGAGAATATTGAACACTAGGCGTGGAACATTGATTATGGTGCTAAGCGTACCCTCGTGCACGGAAGCTAAGGAATAACTAAGTATCTACGAAACTAGGCTTTGAGAATGACTTACGAATGGTACGCGTTGAATATGAGTACGAGATAACTAAGCCGTTGGGCGTCGTGCATCAATATGGATGTGTTGGGGCATAACGCCGACGGAGCTCCCCATATGGATGGTGGATTATGTTATGAGACGCGAATATGCTTATGGTGCGAGACTATGTTTATGGAACAGAGGATTAGTTGGAACGGTATGACTTATATGCTATGGTACGTATTGTATGGTCACTGGACTCGGATGGCCCGTGCACGGGTGCGGCTTCCCTCGGACGGTTATGCCGGGGCACCGGGACCGTTCGGCCTATGAGGGAATTATGTGTGGTATTTATGGTGCACATCATTCAGACGGATTGCGACCGTCCAGTGCTGTGATAAGCTATGATATCCGTAAGTTTGGAATCCTTCGGATATTGGACTGGCAACCCATATTGAAGAAATCGTAGGCTTACACATAAGAAATGCCAAGTCCATTACGGTACGAAACATCGTGACCTTCATATAGTTAGGGCTGGTAGGCTGAGATAAGAGTTGGGTGCAGGCGCACGGCCTGCGACCCTTATGCATGGTCTAAGTTTGTGGTTGGTTGTTGCGTGAATGATATGATTCTATATTAAGTTCTAACCCGTGCAGGCTAGGCAATATGGGACGGAGATGTACACGATCACTATGATTATGTTCAGATTATGCCTAACTGTATCTGCTGCAGGAACACGGTAGTGGACACAGTATGATAAAGTTGCTATGCGTAAACATTGCCATGAAACTGATCCTAAGGTTAAATAGAAAGATCAAAAATTAAGATGCATGTTTCACTAAAGATATTTAGTGTTTGGTTTAGGTGCGAGCGGGTCTTGATCAGTGCGAAGCGAGGACGAAAGCACTAATCCCCTACTAGTTTATGTGCAGGTTAAGATTATGATCGGCATGGGGCAGGACTTGGCTTGGACGTGCTGAGGCATGGAGTCCTTGGCGTTCAAGAGGAGCTTCCGCATAGGCGTTCGGACTTGCGACATGGAGATGTTCGGCCAAAGACTACTTTGTGGCTATAAAGAGGCATAATGTATGGAACAATGTAATCCTTTGTGAGCTAGAGAGATCATGAGCGTTGTAGCTAATTGGCATATTATGTTGGGCTATTCAGAGCCTTGTAACCTTCAGTTCATTATGAATAAAAGAGATTCTTGTTGTATACTTTGTTTTCCTTCCGCTGCTTATGTTATCAAATTGAGATAGTTCTATATGAACCTATTATCTTGCCTTGCACGAGCGCAACTCCAGGCTCATGCGGCATCACGCCCCAGCGAGGACGATGATTTGGGTGAAATCTAGCGAGGACGAGCGATTTCCCGGATCGGGACGTGACAACACTCACTTACTTCCATCTAGACCTATGCTACCTAAGATATGCCACTATTGTGGTCTCCTTGGACACACTTCTTATTATTGTAATATGAGAAAACATATTGACATGAAATTGTTTAAATGGGTTCCTAAAACTAACACTCAAGGACCCAAATATTCTTGGGTACCAAAGTCTTCATCTTCAACTTGTGTTGTAGATGAACCCTCCTTCACATGCTAGGAGCAAATGGATTCTCGATAGCGGGTGCTTACGGCACATGACCAGTGATGCTTCTCTTTTTGCAACGCTATCGATGATGAAAGAAGGACATGTATCCTTCGGCAACAATCTAAAGGGGTACATCGTAGGAAATGGTGTCTAGTAGCAAAGAATGATGAAAGTTGGCTCTGGCATATAAGACTCGGACATGCCAACATGGACACCATCTCCCGACTGCCACTAAGAATCTAGTTAGAGGACTCCCAAGCATTCCGTTCAAGAAAGACATGGTATATGGAGAATGTGAGAAAAATAAGTTAATAAAATCCTCTTTCAAATCAATCAACTCGGTAAGTACTACTAGACCACTTCAACTTATTCATATGGACCTCTTCGGTCCCAGCAGAGTGGCTAGTCTTGGTGGTAAACTTTATGCTTTTGTTTTAGTTGATGATTTTTTTTAGATTTGCTTGGGTGATCTTTTTTTGCTAATAAAAGTGATACCTTTCATGAATTTGTTGCTTTTTGTAAAAGTGTTCAAAATAAGAAAGGCATTATAATCAACAAAATTAGAAGTGATCATGGAAAGAATTTGATAATGCCGATTTTAAAAGATTTTATAAAAAGCATGGTTAAGGTCATGATTTTGCTTGTCCTGGAACTCCACAACAAAATGGAGTTGTGGAAAGAAAGAATAGAACCCTTGGCGATATGGCAAGGGTTATGTTAAACCAATACAAGCTTCCCCGATATTTTTGGACAGAAGCCATTAACACAGCATGTTATATTATAAATAGGGCCTTAATTCGACCTATTTCTAAGAAAACTCCTTATGAGCTTTGGTTTGACAGAATTCCTTCTATTGATTATTTTAAGTTTTTGGATGCAAATATTTTGTTTTGAACACCAAGGATAACCTAGGCAAATTTGAAGAAAAAGCCTTTGAAGGTATCTTTCTTGGATATTCTATGCACAGTAAAGGTTTTCGCATTTTCTACAAAAGAAGTCTTGTTGTCGAAGAGTTAGTAAATGTCTCTTTCGACGGACTTAACTCTTCTAAATCTTCTTCCCTCAATGATGTTGATATATCTTTTGGATTGAAAAACTCTTCTCTTGGAGATACTAGTACTCCTTCATCTAGCAATGAAGTTGAGACTACTCCACCTGAAGAATCTCCACAAATAGAGCCTCCTCAAGGAGATCTCCCTAAAGAATGAAGATTTGTTTCTCATCATCCAAAGGAACTTATTATTAGTGATTCCTCCTCACGAGTTAGCACTAGATCAGCTATGCGGGATCATTATGCAAATGTGGCTTTTATTTTCCAAATAGAGCCTAAAAATATTAATGATGCTTTCAATGATGAATTTTGGATGATTGCCATGCAAGAAGAGCTAAATCAATTTGAGCGAAACAAGGTTTGAGAACTCGTTCCAAAACCCCACAACCATCCCATTATTGGGGCAAAGTGGGTGTTTCGAAATAAGCTTAATGAAGATGGTTTCGTCACTCGTAACAAAGTCCGATTGGTTGCTCAAGCTATGACCAAGAGGAAGGCATTGACTATGACGAAACCTATGTTCCGGTTGCTCGTCTTGAATCCATTCATATGCTTTGTGCTTTTGCTTGCTTTAATGATTTTAATTTTTTTTCAAATGGATGTCAAAAGTGCCTTTTTAAATGGTGTTATTAAGGAAGAAGTTTTTATGAAGCAACCTCCTGGTTTTGAAGATTTTCAATTTCCTGATCATGTCTTTAAACTACACAAGGCCCTTTATGGTCTCAAACAAGCTCCTCGTGCTTGGTATGAGCGCCTCAGTTCCTTTCTCCTTTCTTATAACTTTTCTAAGGGCAAAGTTAACACTATACTTTTTATTAAATCTCTTAATGGCACTCTACTGTTAGTTCAAATTTATGTTGATGATATCATTTTTGGTTCCACTAACAATACACTGTGTAGAATTTGCCAAATTAATGCAGGACGAATTTGAAATGTGTATGATGGTGAACTATCTTTCTTCCTTGGCTTACAAATCAAGCAAGGTCCCAAAGGCACGTTCATAAATCAAGCCAAATATATAAAGGATCTTCTCAAACACTTAGAACTCGACTCATCCAAATCAATAAAGACTCCTATGGCTATAACAACAAAACTTGATAATGATGAACATGGGATCTCGGTCGACATTCGTAAGTATCAAGGTATGATCGGTAGCTGTAACACCCAATTTTCCAGAAGAGGGTAATTTTGAAATTTTGTAATTATAATTATTATTTAATGGTATTTATTTCATGTTATGATTTTTAGTGATTTTTAATTATTTTTAAACTATTTAAATTCATGACTTATGATTTGGTGTCTCGCTAGTGTTCATTTCCAGACTGAGGGATATTTTAGTCATTTTTGTAATTTTAAAAATTATTTGGGATTATTAATTATTATTTAAATTTATTAGAATTTATTAGAATTTATGGGAATTTTTAGGAATTATTTTAGAATTGTTTGGACTAGGTTGACTTTTGACTAATTTGACCCTTGTAGACCAACCTAGAAGCTAACCCTAGTTAGTATGGACTTGGTTAGGTTATATGACTCTAGTCTAACCTAAACTAATCCTTGGGTTGGTCATTAGACTCTAGTTAGCATTAGGATTTAAAAAGTCATAAGTCATGGCTTATGATTTAGAGCCCTTGGTTAATTATTTAACTCAAAGCCTTGTAGTTTGGCCCAAAGTCCAAGACAAATTCCAAAACCCTAAGCCCTAGGCTAAGTGGCCAGCCACCATATCCTCCTTGGGAACACCACCCTATAAATACTCTCTTAGTTTAGGGTTGCCTCTTTCTTAGGAAAGCTCAAGTTTAGAAGGAAGGTTTGTTCCCATTCAATAAATCCCTAAAATTCCATTCCTCTTCCTTTTCCATTCAAATCTTTTCTATTAGATCCTAATCTATCTATTCTTTCTGTCATTAAGGTTCCATTTCAGTTTGTGGTGATTTTGGTGGATTGGGACATCAAGAGGAGAGCATTTGAATAGGGGATTTTTCTTGAAGGTTCAAGCTTAGGTAACGCCCTCAAATTTCCATGAAATTTCATTTAGTCTTCATATATAGGAAGCCCTAAGGGTCACCCCTAAGGTCTGGATGGGTTTCGAGTCGAGTGTCGGAGGATTCGTGTCCATTCTGGACACGTATCAGTACACTAGACATGGTGTTCGACAGAATGCCACAAAGGGCATGTCGATCCAGTTTACCTGTTGTATTTGAATAGGAATAGACTTCTATGGTTTGCTTAGAGGTTTCCTAGGTTGTATCGTAATTTTTGTGTCGTGACGAGTCGTGGTCGACACGTGCACGCGCGGGTTCGTGGCGCGCGCACGAGCACTGTAGCTCCCCTGCTACCAGTGTGCTCGTATGGGCTGCACAGGACACGAGAACACATGAAAATTGACACTGAGCAAGAGGCAGTGTCTTTCATGACACTCCCCAAGTCTCGTGTCAGTTGGTGTTGTGTCGGACACGAAAACTCGTGTGCATGGGAAAGGCCTGCGTGTTCTGTGAACACTGGTGTTTGTTTTCTATTTTGAATTGATTTCTAATGGTTTAAGTTGTGTTAACCTGTTAATTTAGATCCTAATATATGGTATAATGTATATAGATTTGTTTACATGTTTTAAGTTGGGTTTTATGTGGATTACTGGATTTGATATGGGAGAGGACTGTTTCCTGATACTCAATTTGACACCAAGTTTCCTGTTGTGTGCAAATCAAATTCTTTCCTGTTTTTGCTATGATTGTTCAATCAATTTTGATCCCTACATATCATAATACCAGTTAGTTTAGTTTTTACAGTTGAATATGGATTGTTGGTTGTGAAAATAGGATTTTGGCCTATGAGTAGAGGCTCAATGTATAACTGATACAAGTTAATACTAAATTGTTAACTTTCATTCTAGTTCTAAAGTGATTTGCCTGATTGATTCTAAACTTGTGATAATGTTAATCCTTGAGCTGTGATCAAGTTTGAACTGTTAGGGTGCTAGGCATTGTAGGAACACTTGGACTGTCTTGATTATTCTTAAAACAATGTGTGTTGCAATGTGTCTAAAACCTGGGAATTCTTAAGCTAACAGAAAGCTGTATGAAATTCTGAGATTTATGATGAACTGTTTTCTTTCAATAAATGTATGTACACTCTTACACTGTTAGGTTGTTTCCCTAAGCCCTTCACAGACCTGATGTTACACTGTTAGTTTGGACTGTTAATTAGTTGAGTGCAATTGGTTAATTGGTTATTCACTGCTATCCTTCCACTGTAATCTGATAATAGGATTACCTACATTCTTGTGTAATCTGGAACAAGTTCCCTGTTAACTCTTCATTGTCTTCATTACTGTCAACACTACATTGCAGTATTCCTATTTAAATCTGGAGTTTGTTTCACTGTTGAGTTAATCTGTTAACTGAGATTTAGAAGGACATGAATTGATTTCTTTTTCTTTCTTCTTAACTGGATTAGTGCCATGATTGTGTCAGTTTGATGAGTTCCAGTTTGGTAAACCTAGGAATAGGCCATGTAATTCCTGCATATACATGTGACACTTCTCCTTATTCACTGTCCTTTCCTGCACACATATATGACAGTATTCACACCCACTATGTCATATTACACACACAAACCTTCCCCTTGTTTACTGATTTTACTGCCTACACACATGTACACAACACACACCCTTCCCTCTCTTTTCACTGTTGTATTTCCTGAACACACAACACACACCCACTATTTCCTGTTACACACACTCTTGTATTGCCCTACCACACACACTCATGTTTCAATACACACTAGCTCTCTCTCTTTCTCTATATTCTAGCCTTGCATGTTTAGGCATATACAATATATGTGGGTAATTGTATAAGTGCATATATATCTATATATATGCTTCCTTGCTAGCTAATAATGTAGGTTTTGGCATTAGCCTAGATATGTGTAATAATATTGTGGTGTTAAGCTATGGGTGAAATAGTGAGGTTGTAACTTGCTAAGGTTTTCTAGATTTAGCTAAGCTATATTGTGATATAGCTAGTATAGGCTTGCCTAGCCTTGTTAGGAATGGTGCTAGCTAGTATAGATTGGAATAGCCTCGTTTAGACTCAACTAGACTTGGTTGACCTAGTTTGACTTCTAGGTTGACCAGAGTTGACCAAGAGTTGACTTTGGCCTAGATTGACCTAGAATTATGTAGAATGTATAGTAGGACTCCATTTTACTATTCTGGACCTGTTGTGACTTGTGCTGTTCTGATTAGGAGCCAGACACCACTCCTCGGACAGTATATTCTCTTCAGACACTCAGGCTATCAGGCGAGTACATTCTCTGACCGTTTCATACTTGTATGGATTTACATTCTTGCTCTAGATTACTGTACTTGATGCTGACACGATCATTATCACGGATTGGTACTATATGGATCTTCTTCTGAGATGTTATCTCCTTGTATTCACTAAGTACATATTGTGATGTGCGTTTCACTTACATGTTGTATTTATTGAATACCCTTATCATTGTACACTCATTGTGCATATTGTACTCTCAGTATCACATTGAGCCATTGTACAAGCCATTGTACAAGTCATTGTACAAGCCATTGTACAATCCATTGTATAAGGTAACGTAACTGAATTGGATCCTTGTGTATTGATTGGGGAGGGGGAGTAGAAATGGTTATGTGATCAATCGTATTGTATAAGAAATTGTATATGTCCATTGTACACCCACGTACAAAGGAGTCCCATTTTATTGTATAACCTAACCCGTTTACATAACCATATTGTGCTCTAAAATCACATGTTCCTTACAGTTCTTACTTATCATATTTAGATATTTCCTGTTATCAAATCTCTACTGTTTTTCATATATCTTCTTCTTTCAGCGTTTCATGTACTTTACTCTATTGCATGCTTTATATTTTCTAACTCGATATGAACTGCGTGAGATGTTTTGTGCTCGCTCCCATCCTGACTGGACCTGTTCAAAATATTACAGAGGATGAAGAGGAGGCCTGCGTAGACACCTACTATGGGGCAGCTGTAGATGCCATGTGTGACCCAGATTTCCAGCCTGATCCACTAGCTTAGAGACTGAGGCTCCCTAGTCTAGGTTTTCTATTTCTGTCTTTGAGATCTAGATTGTATATATTCTTTCATTTCAGTGTTGGAGTCTTGTATTGAGATGGATGTTCTGATTTGTTATGATAGTAGACACTTAGACTCTCTGGTTGTATTTATGTGGTTTTTCCTTCATTCCAGTATTTATCTATCTATCTTCCTATCTTTTATTCTGCTTTAGATGTGATTGAGACTGTATATTGATATGTCACCTCCATTCGGAGTGTATATACTATACAGGTACCTTTATATTGTTAGATGATTGACCTAGGACAGCGTTCTACCGCCGACACTGCGGTGTAGGCTGGGCGTTGTTACGTTCTCGTACCCTCACAGTGGGTGCGGGTCGTGACACGTTTTTAGTGGTGGCCCATGCAGGTCGAGTTTATGTAGTGGTATTCGAACTAGAGTATCACTACAGCCTGCAATAGGATTAGGATATTTTTGGAGGAACTCAATCACATTAGGAAAAGCTTTTAATCTGAATCTTGTTATCAAATTCTTGCTACTTTAAAACTTTCTTTTGAAATAAACTGTCCTCCCTTGACTTATCGCTTCTTTCTCAGCAATTGATACCCTTGTTTGATCTGTCTTCAGGATGGTGGAGACGCGATCACAGCGTGCCATTCATGGAGATACTGTAGAGGGGACTGCTACCTCTCAGCCAGTTCAGCAGGGTCAGGAGGCTACAGCTCCTACCACCTCTGCTCATATTGGGACTTCAGCAGCAGCAGCAGCTGAGGGTATGCCTTCACCAGTTCGGAGGCAGGACCCAGTCATTCCAGAAGTACCATTCCAGCAGCCGCCACCTACAGGAAACGTGGACGCAGCTCAGATGTTTGCGTATTTCCAGCAGTTCATGGACCGACAGCAGGCTCGACAGGACAGAGGCATGGAGTTGGTCATTTCGACAGTTGCAGCCCGACCAGTGGTGCAGCAGCCAAAGACACCGAGGATCGAGCAGTTTCAGAAGATGAGCCCCAGAGACTTTCTGGGGACAGAGGGGATCCTATATGCCGATGAGTGGATCGAGCATATAGAGGAGATCTTTCGCTTGGCCAGGATTCCAGCAGATCTTCGGATCGAGGCCGCAGCTAGCCGGATGCGAGATCTTGCTCGCACCTGGTATCAGTCAGACCCCAGGGTGGGGGTAGCCGGACAGACTTGGGAGGAGTTCAAGGGCTTCTTCAAGAAGAAATTCTTTCCAGATTCAGCGCTCAGAGCTTTAGAGTCATAGTTTGAGAGCCTAGTTCAGGGAAGCCTGTCAGTGGAGGAGTACGCTGGGGAGTTCGGCCACCTCAGCAGATTCGTGGAGGGTTTGAGCGAGGCGGCGAAGGCCCAGAGGTTCCGGAAGGGTCTGGTCAAGGAAGTCAAGTCTTTGACCAAGGGCAACAGGGATGCCACATTCGAAGAGATTCTGACGGGAGCTTTACTGGCTGAGGATGATCTTGAGCTTAGGCTCAAGAGGGGGCAAGACCCAGTTGGGGGCACCAGCAGCAGAGAACCGGCCAAGAGGCCGCACGTTCAGCATCAGTTTCAGCAGCAGTATCAGCAGCCGATGTCAGGCATACAGTTTCAGCAGCAGTACCAGCAGCCGAGGGCTCAGATACATCAGCTACAGCAGAGGCCTGTTCAGTATCAGGGTCAGAGACAGGTGCAGTATCAGCAGGACATCGTGTGCAACTTCTGCAAGAAGCCAGGCCATTGGTGGAACGATTGCAGGAAGAGACTGGGTATGTGTTTACTTTGCGGGTCAGCAGAGCATCAGTGTAGAGAGTGTCCCCAGAACCCGACACCATTGGCTCAGGTAGCACCAGGAGCTAGGTCTCTGGCAGGGCAGCAGAGGGGACCACCATTGCAGACTCAGCAGCAGAGGTTTGTCCAGCATCAGCAGCAGGCCAGGGGGAGGTCAGCCAGGGCGAGCTTTCGCCATGTCAGCCGAGGATGCTCAGGCCGTTGGAGATCTAGTTGCAGGTTCCGTTCTTTGATTCAATTCTGCAATTCCTATCTTGAAAATTCAGTTCCATCTATTCCTATCTGTTTTTCATTGTTGATAAGTTTGATCTGGTGTTTCCTTATGATTTAATTTTCTTCTGAGATAAGTCGTATGGGCTAGGTCGCCTCGATTATGAGATTTTAGAATCCTCTAGGGTCATGCTAGCAGGTATAGTGAGGACATATAGTCAGAATATGGACGTATTTCTCTGGTGTGGGAATTTAAGGTTTTTGCTGCCAAGCGCGCGGCAATGCGAAAATTTTAAATACCATAGTTCTAGAGGCATGTACCATAGTTAAGGACTCTGTGATTATCGTAGCCTTGCTCACTGGTATGACGGAGATTCTGAGAATCATGGTTTTGGACAGACGCATATGATTATCTGACGGTATGTTTGATACTCTGATTGTGGGGTGTTTGACCTAGAAGGACTACTACCATTTTAATTTCGAGGACGAAATTTTTATAAGGTGGGTAGGATTGTAACACCCAGTTTTTCAGAAGAGGGTAATTTTGAAATTTTGTAATTATAATTATTATTTAATGGTATTTATTTCATGTTATGATTTTTAGTGATTTTTAATTATTTTTAAACTATTTAAATTCCTGACTTATGATTTGGTGTCTTGCTAGTGTTCATTTCCAGACTGAGGGGTATTTTAGTCATTTTTGTAATTTTAAGAATTATTTGGGATTATTAATTATTATTTAAATTTATTAGAATTTATTGGAATTTATGGGAATTTTTAGGAATTATTTTAGAATTGTTTGGACTAGGTTGACTTTTGACTAGTTTGACCCTTGTAGACCAACCTAGAAGCTAACCCTAGTTAGTATGGACTTGGTTAGGTTATATGACTCTAGTCTAACCTAAACTAATCCTTGGGTTGGTCATTAGACTCTAGTTAGCATTAGGATTTAGAAAGTCATAAGTCATGGCTTATGATTTAGAGCCCTTGGTTAATTATTTAACTCAAAGCCTTGTAGTTTGGCCCAAAGCCCAAGACAAATCCAAAACCCTAAGCCCTAGGCTAAGTGGCTAGCCACCATATCCTCCTTGGGAACACCACCCTATATATACTCTCTTAGTTTAGGGTTGCCTCTTTCTTAGGAAAGCTCAAGTTTAGAAGGAAGGTTTGTTCCCATTCAATAAATCCCTAAAATTCCATTCCTCTTCCTTTTCCATTCAAATCTTTTCTATTAGATCCTAATCTATCTATTCTTGCTGTCATTAAGGTTCCATTTCAGTTTGTGGTGATTTTGGTGGATTGGGACATCAAGAGGAGAGCATTTGAATAGGGGATTTTTCTTGAAGGTTCAAGCTTAGGTAACTCCCTCAAATTTCCATGAAATTTCATTTAGTCTTCATATATAGGAAGCCCTAAGGGTCCCCCCTAAGGTCTGGATGGGTTTCGAGTCGAGTGTCGGAGGATTCGTGTCCATTCTAGACACGTATCAGTACACTAGACATGGTGTTCGACAGAATGCCACAAAGGGCATGTCGATCCAGTTTACCTGTTGTATTTGAATAGGAATAGACTTCTAGGGTTTGCTTAGAGGTTTCCTAGGTTGTATCATGATTTTTGTGTCGTGACGAGTCGTGGTCGACACGTGCACGCACGGGTTCGTGGCGCGCGCACGAGCACTGTAGCTCCCCTGCTACCAGTGTGCTCGTGCGGGCTGCACAGGACACGAGGACACATGAAAATTGACACTGAGCAAGGGGCAGTGTCTGTCATAACACTCCCCAAGTCTCGTGTCAGTTGGTGTTGTGTCGGACACGAAAACTCGTGTGCATGGGGAAGGCCTGCGTGTTCTGTGAACACTGGTATTTGTTTTCTATTTCGAATTGATTTCTAATGGTTTAAGTTGTGTTAACCTGTTAATTTAGATCCTAATATATGGTATAATGTATGTAGATTTATTTACATGTTTTAAGTTGGGTTTTATGTAGATTACTGGATTCGATATGGGAGAGGACTGTTTCCTGATACTCAATTTGACACCAAGTTCCCTGTTGTGTGCAAATCAAATTCTTTCCTGTTTTTGCTATGATTGTTCAATCAATTTTGATCCCTACATATCATAATACCAGTTAGTTTAGTTTTTACAGTTGAATATGGATTGTTGGTTGTGAAAATGGGATTTTGGCCTATGAGTAGAGGCTCAATGTATAACTGATACAAGTTAATACTAAATTGTTAACTTTCATTCCAGTTCTAAAGTGATTTGCCTGATTGATTCTAAACTTGTGATAATGTTAATCCTTGAGCTGTGATCAAGTTTGAACTGTTAGGGTGCTAGGCATTGTAGGGACACTTGGACTGTCTTGATTATTCTTAAAACAATGTGTGTTGCAATGTGTCTAAAACCTGGGAATTCTTAAGCTAACTGAAAGCTGTATGAAATTCTGAGATTTATGATGAACTGTTTTCTTTCAATAAATGTATGTACACTCTTACACTGTTAGTTTGTTTCCCTAAGCCCTTCACAGACCTGATGTTACACTGTTAGTTTGGACTGTTAATTAGTTGAGTGCAATTGGTTAATTGGTTATTCACTGCTATCCTTCCACTGTAATCTGATAATAGGATTACCTACATTCTTGTGTAATCTGGAACAAGTTCCCTGTTAACTCTTTATTGTCTTCATTACTGTCAACACTACATTGCAGTATTCCTATTTAAATCTGGAGTTTGTTTCACTGTTGAGTTAATCTGTTAACTGAGATTTAGAAGGACATGAATTGATTTCCTTTTCTTTCTTCTTAACTGGATTAGTGCCATGATTGTGTCAGTTTGATGAGTTCCAGTTTGGTAAACCTGGGAATAGGCCATGTAATTCCTGCATATACATGTGACACTTCTCCTTATTCACTGTCCTTTTCTGCACACATATATGACAGTATTCACACCCACTATGTCATATTACACACACAAACCTTCCCCTTGTTCACTGATTTTACTGCCTACACACATGTACACAACACACACCCTTCCCTCTCTTTTCACTGTTGTATTTCCTAAACACACAACACACACCCACTATTTCCTGTTACACACACTCTTGTATTGCCCTACCACACACACTCATGTTTCAATACACACTAGCTCTCTCTCTTTCTCTATATTCTAGCCTTGCATGTTTAGGCATATACAATATATGTGGGTAATTGTATAAGTGCATATATATCTATATCTATGCTTCCTTGCTAGCTAATAATGTAGGTTTTGGCATTAGCCTAGATATGTGTAATAATATTGTGGTGTTAAGCTATGGGTGAAATAGTGAGGTTGTAACTTGCTAAGGTTTTCTAGATTTAGCTAAGCTATATTGTGATATAGCTAGTATAGGCTTGCCTAGCCTTGTTAGGAATGGTGCTAGCTAGTATAGATTGGAATAGCCTAGTTTAGACTCAACTAGACTTGGTTGACCTAGTTTGACTTCTAGGTTTACCAGAGTTGACCAAGAGTTGACTTTGGCCTAGATTGACCTAGAATCATGTAGAATGCATAGTAGGACTCCATTTTACTATTCTGGACCTGTTGTGACTTGTGCTGTTCTGATTAGGAGCCAGACACCACTCCTCGGACAGTATATTCTCTTCAGACACTCAGGCTATCAGGCGAGTACATTCTCTGACCGTTTCATACTTGTATGGATTTACATTCTTGCTCTAGATTACTGTACTTGATGCTGACACGATCATTATCACGGATTGGTACTATATGGATCTTCTTCTGAGATGTTATCTCCTTGTATTCACTAAGTACATATTGTGATGTGCGTTTCACTTACATGTTGTATTTATTGAATACCCTTATCATTGTACACTCATTGTGTATATTGTACTCTCAGTATTACATTGAGCCATTGTACAAGCCATTGTACAAGTCATTGTACAAGCCATTGTACAAGCCATTGTATAAGATAACGTAACTGAATTGGATCCTTGTGTATTGATTGGGGAGGGGGAGTAGAAATGGTTATGTGATCAATCGTATTGTATAAGAAATTGTATATGTCCATTGTACACCCACGTACAAAGGAGTCCCATTTTATTGTATAACCTAACCCGTTTACATAACCATATTGTGCTCTAAAATCACATGTTCCTTACAGTTCTTACTTATCATATTTAGATATTTCCTGTTATCAAATCTCTACTGTTTTTCATATATCTTCTTCTTTCAGCGTTTCATGTACTTTACTCTATTGCATGCTTTATATTTTCTAACTCGATATGAACTGCGTGAGATGTTTTGTGCTCGCTTCCGTCCTGACTGGACCTGTTGAAAATATTACAGAGGATGAGGAGGAGGCCTGCGTAGACACCTACTATGGGGCAGCTGTAGATGCCATGTGTGACCCAGATTTCCAGCCTGATCCACTAGCTTAGAGACTGAGGCTCCCTAGTCTAGGTTTTCTATTTCTGTTATTGAGATCTAGATTGTATATATTCTTTCATTTCAGTGTTAGAGTCTTGTATTGAGCTGGATGTTCTGATTTGTTATGACAGTAGATACTTAGACTCTCTGGTTGTATTTATGTGGTTTTTCCTTCATTCCAGTATTTATCTATCTATCTTCCTATCTTTTATTCTGCTTTAGATGTGATTGAGACTGTATATTGCTATGTCACCTCCATTCGGAGTGTATATTCTGTACAGGTACCTTTATATTGTTAGATGATTGACCTAGGACAGCGTTCTACCGCCGACACTGCGGCGTAGGCTGGGCGTTGTTACGTTCTCGTACCCTCACAGTGGGTGCGGGTCGTGACAGTAGCTTACTTTATTTAACTTCTAGTCGTCCCGATATTATGTTTAGTGTTTGTCTCTGTGCACGATACCAAGTCAATCCTAAAGAATCCCACTTATGTGTCATTAAGCACATTTTTTTGGTATCAAAAAGGCACTATTAACATGGGTCTATGGTATCCGAAATCTCCATCCGTTGAGCTTATTGGCTACTCGGATGCCGATTTTGACGGATGCAAGATTGACCAAAAAAAGCACTAGCGGCACATGTTAATTCCTTGGAAAATCCTTGGTGTCATGGTTTAGTAAGAAACATAATTATGTTGCTCTTTCCATCACTGAAGTCGAATATATAGCGACTAGATGTTGTTGTGCACAGATTCTTTGGATGACACAAACTCTTATAGACTATGGTATTACTTTTCCTTGCACCTCCATCAAGTGTGACAACACTAGTTCTATTAATCTCACGAAAAATCCAATTTGTCACTCTCATACGAAGTACACTGAGATTAGACACCACTTTCTTCATAACCATCAGCAAAATGGCGACATTCACCTTGAGTTCATTGACACTACTTATCAACTATCTTTACCAAGCCTTTACCTGAGGATCGTTTCTCATTTCTTTGCCAAGAATTAGGCATTCTAAATCTTGAGTCTTAGTATCTATTCCTTCGGAACCCCGACGGAAACCAACGACAAACCATCGGTACACCGTATTTTTGTTCACAGCATAGTTCTGTTAACTTTATCGGTAAACCAACGGAATGCTACAAAAATCTGGGGACATTCCGACTGCGACGGGCTGACATAAATTTGTAGCTTTTCAAGGCCATTGGGACCCACCATATCTTTTCAACCTCTTTTAATATCCCTTCATATCCCCTTCATTTAATTCTCTTCATCCTTTTACACACCTTCTATCCCATCATTCATCCTTCCTCATTAATTACTTCCCCCTTCTCTCCCTTATATATCCAATCAAATCTTTCCCTCATTAATTCCAAAACCCCTACTTGTATTCCTCTCCACCTCTTCCTCTTCCAATACATTTTTAAAATCCTTCCTCTTCCCAACCTTTCCTCCTCATCTATTTATCTCTCTCTCTCTTCATCCTTCACAAACTTACCCTCTCCTACTACATATCCTTGTTTGTCCTCTCCATGGCCCATGCCAAATGCCCTCGTTCCTCTTCTTCCTCAAATCCTTTCATCCTTGTACCTCTTCTAAATGGCGCCTACGATCGCAAAATCTTCAAATCCAGTGTTGTTGCCGACGCCTGGTTTATTTCCTTGGAACACCATCCCGTGTTCGAAGGAAAGCCGATCAACTGGAACATCTTCTTAGGGCATTCTTAGCTATTCGAATTTGCGGGACTCTCCAACCTTCTTAGTCGTCGAGTTCCTGTCTACCCTACTGCGGTTCATCTTTTTTACCGTAATCTCGTCTCGGACTTGGCCAACAACGCCATTGAAACTCTAGTCGACGATCGGCACATTTGCCTCACCGCCCGTGATCTTGCCGAGATTCTTAATATACCTAATCGAGGGGACGCTCTTCCTGCTCTGGCTGGGCTCAATCCTACCTCCAACATATCATTTAAAGAATTTTGTGACATTATTTGCAAAGGACCTGACGCTCCTCCTATTCCAGCCCTCTCCAAGCAGCTGGAGCTATTTTATTATGAACTACATCGCATCATCTGCCACTCCTTGACAACTAAGTCTGACAATTATGATACCATCACATGCGACACTCTTGTTTGCATGTACTATTTGTATGCCAAGAAAACTTGGTCCTTCGTAAAAACTCTGTTGAACGCCATTTCCTCAATTCACTCTGCGGGACGGCGTACCCTCAACTTAAGTATGTTCATCACTATTATCCTGGAAGCCAAAGGTGTGGATCTCATCTTGTGCCACATGGATGGCACTCCGCTCCCTCTTACTTGGTTGTCTTGTGCTACTCTACTATCGTCCAATCATCTCGCTCAACCCGCCCATCCAGTTCTCCGACGGCTGCTGATGCTCCATCTGCTCCTCCTCCTTTCGACCACTTTATGCCTCTCTGCCAGCATAACTTTGACATGCGCATGGCTCAGGCAGAGGAACAGATGCGGACTAACACTAGAGGCCTCGAAAATTTCATTCAAAGTCGCTTTCATGACCAGTGTTACTTTCTTCACTGTACTCTTCAGGATCGCAATGCTTTTCTTGATCTCGATCTTCAAGATCCCCTCTTTCAGCATCGTATTTCTTTGATCCAAATGCCTATGGCTTCATGTATTATGATGGCATTAATCCTTTTGGGGCTTTCTTGGGGACCACGGGTAATGATGATGGTGATGATCCGGCTGATCAGTAAATCTTGGTCTCTCATAATGGTGGTCATAATAAGAAGTGGTGTCAGTGTTTGAGTCGTTTTGTCTTGTGAGGTCCTTCGGGAGCCATGTCTGTCAGTTTTTTTTAGTTTGTTGCTCTGTGCGGTCCTACGGGGACCAATGTTTCTTTTGCTATTTTTTAGTGTTGCTTGGGTTACTCCCGATAGGGAGATTTACTGGTTTTAGTCTTTGTCAAGTTTCATTCCTTTCCAAGCATGTACTTTCTAAACTTTCAATCCAATATATGCATGCCTTAGTTTATCCTATTGTTCTCATGCGTCCTCCTTTTATATACATATTTATCTCTCTACCATCTTTGATTAAGTGACAAATTAGGGGGGGAACGTGTTGAAGGAGAGTAGTCTATCTACGGGGGAGAGACTCTAAAATCACGATGCTACCTTCTTTTTGTCAATTATAAAAATGGAGATATTATTGGCACATTGATTTTGATAACATTAACTGCATCTTCATGTTCTAGTTTTCTCTATCTTCTTAGCAAACAGATATACCATCAAGCTTCCCAAAGGCTGCTACAAAAAGATCGTTTTATCAAAGCCACACGGAAGACTTATAGAATGTCTTAAAGCAAAAACTGAAGAGAAGCCACCGCATACTCAAAAGCCTACTCTCAAAAGATTCAAGATCCTAGAGTCTGTACAAGGTATAGGACTTACTATGAAACGCTAAAGGTGGATGACAAATCAAAAATATCATTCGAAAATCATTTGGAATTCTTAGAACGGAAGATCAACGGTATGCCGCTAGGTACCAACGGTATACCGATTTCTTACACAGAAAAGGTTCTGCGAAGATAATCGGCATACTGACGGAATACCCTAGCATACCGACGGTATACCGATTTCTTACACAGAAAAATATTCTATTAAGATAATCAGCATACCGACGGTATATCGCAGTATATTGACGGTATACCGGTTTCTTACACAGAAAAGTTATGTGAAGATAATCAGCATACTGACGGCATACCGCAGTATACTGACGGTATACCGGTTTATTGTACAGAAACAGTTTTGTGAAGATAATCGGTACTCCGACGGTATACCGATCTGTACCGCCGGTATTCCGTCTAATTTAAATTTGATTTTTGAATGGTTGAGATCCTTAGCATTAAATGCTCCAACGGATAGATTTATGACCGTTACTATTCAAACGGTACACTGACAGAATACCGGTCTATACCGATGGTATTCCATTCGCTGTATGCTTGGAGCATTAAATGCTTAATCTCTTGGTATTCTATTTAAAGTGATTGATCCTTCTTCTTGAAGGCAACCACTTGAGCCTTAAATTTTCTCAACAACCAAGAGCCTCACCATTACTACTCTATCCAAAGGTTTAATTTGTCATCCAACCAAAAAGTTCTAGAGTATTCAAGAGTTGTAATCTTTGATCTTCAAAGTGTTGTAGAAGATCAAAAGCCTTCTTTCTTTCTTATTGGAGTTGACGAGCCTCCGAAGGAAAATTCGTGTGTAAGATGTTGATGAGCCTTTGGAGGAAAACTCGTGTGTAATAAGTTGACGAGCTTTTTGGATCCAAACTCGTGTTGAAGTTGACAAGTTCTTCGGATCCAAACTCGTGTGTAACTATTTACTCAAATAGTGGATTAAAGCCGGAGAGAGTTCCGGGACTGGAGTGCCCCTTGGGAGGATACGAGGATACATCGAGTGTTTGAATCTCTTTCCTTTATTATACTTATAATTGCTAATCATTGTTGGAAATTAACTTTTTACCCTATCCACCCCCCATCTAGGGTTCTACAGTATCAACATATCTAGGTCATACCCATACCCTATGCATTATCTTTATATTCAATATATCATTATACCCTACTATACCATGTATGCATATGTACCCATATCCCAGGTATGTCCAATTACCCAACATTACTTATACTCTATGTCCACATGGCTTACCTATATACATTTTTATTACCTATTCTAATATTTCAAGGTAATACCCATTACCTTGGTAATACTAGGTTACCTCATTCCAACTTATCTCTCTCACTCTACTAATCGGTTCATGAGAGCCATGGTACCACTCTACTTCTAGGATACACAAGTACCACATACTATTTCCTTTACCTATCCACTTCTACTTAGCATTTCTATCTTTCATTAAGAGCTACTAACCACATCCTAACCTTCCTCAGATACCTACCCTTACAATTATCCTTTGTCACGACTCGCTCCCAAATAATCGGACACGAGTCGAACACGTCCAGCCTTCGTCATTAGACACGACAAAGTAAGCTGTACCAAGCTAGGGAATCTAACAGGCAAACATGAATATATACAATCACAGCATCTATAAACGATCCCAGAATTAGAGTATATGTCTAAGCATTATTACATTCATCCAGCAAAAGTAAATGTCTGACTAAAGTCTCCATTACAATAAAAATAGAACTAAAGGTAAGATAACTAGGCTCCTTGTCCTCTAGGTCCTGAGCAACTCCAGCTGGCTCAACTACATCAGCAGTCTCTCGTCCGTAGTATGTGTCACATATCGCCTCCATCTCACCTGCAAGATACCCAATCAGGAGTGGAACAAAGTACTATTCTAGGTAATGAATAAGCACGTCATGATATGAAAAAGAGCATAGGAGAACATGAAATATAAATTACAGAAAAAGAACATGAAAGTACAGGAATGTAAAGTAAAGAAAAAGAACGTAAAAGTACAGAAAATAAAGTACAAGAAGTAAATCATGAACCTGAAGTACAAGACCTGACATGTGCATAATATTTGAAATATAGCTAGTATATATGACCGGCTGGGGTAAGTACAGGAATAAGCATAGAAAATGGGTACGACTTAGTGTCCCACGTGCACTGTGTGAGACCTAAGCTATCAACCTGAATTTCTGATCTTTGGGTTTGGTCACATACCTAGTGTATTTTCCCTCCCCAAGTACAAGTAAAATACAGGAACATGAAAGTACAAGAGTCAAAGATACCGTGTCACATCGTGTAATGAAAAGGAGTACAAGATATGAATATAAATGCACAAGGCCATAGAAAGTACTTGCCTTGTTCAGGGTGATCGAAAGTATGAAGTAAAGCCGGATGTCCTCCTGAATATAAGTACAATCCAGTTAAACTCTAAATAATCATACTACTACACATACTCTATCTGTATGATAACTATAATAATATTCTAGTTACACCTAAACTCTAGCTAGCTATATATTAAGCCATACTCATAAATATTTGTATAATCATTCTAGCATTTAATTCATGATTACTAATCTTGTACCAACTAATAACACTAAACTGTTTAAAATACAATTCCCTACTTATAACAGTGTTTGGCAAACTATGATTAGCCCAATATTTAACCAGTCTTTTGCCAATCAAAGGCTCGGCCCCTAAACCTGCTTGGTCACCCCCTTCACCCATTTACTTCAGTAACACACAACCTCTAGCCCAACTATAGGAAACAAAATTCTATCAATCTCAAGCCCAATAAATAGAAAGCCACATATCACAACACCAAAGCCTCCAAAAGTTACAACCCTCCAGTCCAACATACATTCATAAGCCAACCATAGCTTCCCACATAGCAACCCATGCTCAGTGCAACAGTTTTGAATTTAACTGCTATAGACTCGAATTTGAAAGGAAAGAATACATGCATTTGGAGTAATACTGACTTTCACTCAAAAATCATGGATTAAAACCTACTCTTGTTTACTAACAAGACTACTACAGCAGCATATTTTATTCAAACCAATTATGCAAAACCATCATCCAGTGGCTATGAGCCCTAAATTCAAAATGTTTCAGAAGGAAAAATATACAGAACAATAACAGGAATATTACAACAAAAATCAATAAATCAAACATCATAAAGGCTGTAACCATTCTCCCGCACTCGACACCAACCCCGGACACAGCCGACATGATCTAACCAATCTATCACCAACGTCCAAATGCAATACAACTTCACTAATACGCTACTGCTACTCATGTGACCGTTTACCCTGTACTGGCAATGGTCAATCGAGACACGACCCTTACAATGGATACGAATAGGATACCACAGATCTACACACCTCATCCTGACCCCATCCCTAACCGATACAACAATCAACTCTAGATACGAAGCAACATCATCATACTCAAGAAGTCAGTACAATACCTGAAGAAGGAAGATCATTCCTGACTGAAGGAAATTGCTCTGAGGAGTCGGACACGATTCGAAGAGCAGACATGTCCTCAGGAAGTGGACACGGCTCCAAGAGGAAAACAAAATTCTACACAGGCATTTCAACAAACAGGTTTCGATCAACCTAAAAGTCAGAGGAGAACAGAGAAATTTGAATCTCTCCTCGAGAAAAATTTAGAAGATTAAACTCCTACATCTACTTACTCATAAATCGATTCTTGATCGCAACCAACCACTACTAAAATCGTAATCGAAACACTCTTCAATCTGACCGATCAGAATAAAATCAGAAATAATTCGATTCATCAATTCAATTCACAGGAAAATGTCCAGATCAAATTGAGAGAAAATTTGTCACTCACCGGTCTTCGTCATCCGGATCATAATGAAAAGCACTAATCGATCAATCCAACTCTCGATCGTGCTCCACAAAACTGCATCGACGAATAGTCACCGATCGATCAATCAATCATAGAATTCTAATGTAGGAATCGACTAATTCGATCAAACTTACCAGTCGGTTGCGGTCGATCAATTCTTCAACGAAGACGATCGAATGTCTCCAACAATCCAGATCTGATCGAAGCTATGGATCATTGTTGAGTTCACAGAGGAAGTCGCCAAGAATCGCCTCACCGTGAGTGAGAAACGAACGCCTCCGCAGTATGACTCCGCGTCAGGCTCGGTTGTCGGTGGATCGCCGCGTGGTCGATTGAAGAATGAAGGACTTCAGTGGCTGGCCTCCACGTTGAGCTCACTTGCCATGGCTGGCTGCTTCTTCATGAATTTAGGGTTAGATTCTTGGGAGGAAGAAGGGGTGAGGAGGAAGGAATTGAGGCTTTGTTCGTTAACAGCATAAAAATGATGGAGAGAAAGTACAGAGTGATTTAAATTGAAGGAGTTGGCCGTTAGAATTCTTGAAGGAGGGGTCAGTGGTGAGTTTGATTTTGGAGGGAAAAATAGAAATCCAACTTCCAGCTGGCTCCTAAACGGTTACAACAGAATGAGAAATTTGAAATTTAGGTTTCCACTCTTCCCAGCTTGCTGTGAAGATTTAGAAGAAAGGAAAATGAGTTCGGCCACTTCTACAAATTCCTCACATGAGATTATGCTGGCCAGCCCAATAAATTAGGCTGTGATTAAAGCCCAACATCCCTAGTTGAGTTCAAACAAAAATGAAATAACATTTGTTATCTAGTAGAGTAATAACTATGGAAAATTATTATTATTCCAAAGGAAATTATTCATCAATATTCATAGAAAATTTTATACTCTATGATCTCGGGGAGGTGGGGTTACACCCTTGCACAAGTGTATCAAGCCTCATATTCCCTAAACCAGTACCCAAGCCACCCCTACCATGATACTTGCTGCACTCAACTGAACTAGAAACTGCTACCCACATATCCAATTTTTCCTTTACTACACACTCCTACATACTCTAAAATTCTGCACTACTGATCCAGAACCCCCTTGTAAACTGTTAATTGATTATGCTATGGCTACTATCCTATGCAGTCCTTGCCACTGCTACTTAACCCTACTACCTACGCACCATTGCCACTGTTGTTGCAGAGCCAAAGAAAAGCTTAAATTGTTGGTCCTAAACAGCCCAAACTGTTGCACCTACCTTCCCTTATTGCTATTGTTACTATTGGTGTGCAACAGACAGATGCTGCTGGGCCCTACTGTTGCTGTTGTTCACCTCTATGCTGTTACAACTGCTTGTGTTGCTGATGTTGCCTTATGCAAAGCCAAGCAGGGCAGTATGCTACTGCTGCTTCTACTAGTGGACCTACATGCTGCTGTAGGTGCTCTTGATCTCCTTGCTGTAACAGCTAGTTGCTGCACAATGCTGCTGCTCTCCAAAGGAATTGCAGCTATATGTAAACCCTTGAATCAATCTTTGTTAACAATTTCTCTAATTTCCTTAAGTGCTAAATAAGGTATGTAGTATGTGAAAACATTCTTCTAAACAAATAAAGTGAATAGGGTTCTTTACAAAAACCTAAATTTTCAGGGACCTTATTGCTATTATTCGGAATTCAAATTCTCCAACAGTCGAATACTCAAGACTCAAGTGGCCTATGCTCCAACCCTTAGTTGAATTCATATTGTTCTCAAAACATCAGGAGATAAGGCAAAATCTGGATTTAAAACTGGAATTCCTCTATCTATTTTTTCCTTCGTTTCAATCCAATACTACATATATAGAGGATGGATGACTGCGGTTCCCCTCTCTACAAACACTAGCCATTTATATCTTTCCCCTGCCGAAAGAACCACCGAATTGACGCCGGAAAGAAGTCAATTTCTGTTCAATCACAAGGTAAGTTCATCATCCCTTTTTGACATGCCAAGTTACTATTTTTTTTATCAGCACATTAGAAGATTAGAGAAGGATAGGTACTTGATGAAATTCTTAGGTAAACCATGAGCAACCCTCACCAAATATGTAGACAAGAAGTCTAGGATGCTGTACCGTTTATGGGGGTTTGTTGCCTATCTCCTAAAGTCATAAAGGATTAAGGATAGAGAGAGTACCTATAACCAACAGGTAGCCGGGACCCCTGTTTACTTTAGGCCAGGATCACAAGACTAACCTATGTACATGGACAGGCTCTGTACAGACGTGGAGGATACTAGTTGTACCTCAAAGATGCAGGGAACACCCAGTCCTCACCTATAAACCTTCCTTGTATCCTAGAGATCATGACATGGAGGTACCCTTGTATACTTTTGGAACTGGCATTGAATAACCTCATGTAACCTAAAGGTAAAAGTTAACATCTAACAGGTTCCTAGTACCCTATACACTAAACTACTCGACCTGGGGGTGCCTTGATATCAACTGTTATGTCTACTGACCTATGTGAGTTGGTATCCAAGAATGAAACCTTAAGCTATAGGATAGTTGGTTGCATAGAGATGTGGGACTCACATCAGGGCTCAACTGACATCGGATTTATGGCAACAGTTAAGGTATCATATAGGTTGGGTAACTTTAGGATGTCAAGGAGTTCCTATACCTAGCCTAACAAAACATTAGGCTACGAAGATGCTACCTACAGCTCCAGACTGGTAGCAGAGCACCCAAATAAAATGGCTCATGTATTAGAGCAATTTGGGGGTTTTGATGTGGGCCACTCAACTATAACTACTGCAATAGCCTTACCGACTGCCCTAGGTTACACTGCACATAACATTTACATGCTAAGGTTCCTAAAAGTTCGACATGTTAGTACTGATCTTGTGAAACCCCACATTAGTTGAGAACCATTTCTACTTTAGACCATATCCTTGAGTTTGTATCATGTGCAAAATCAAGGCAGTATGGCGCCTACAGATATGGGAAATACGGAATAGGCAAGGTTTAATAACAAAGATATTAGCCTGGAGAGGATAGCCCCTGTTCTCAAAACCCTTAATATCTAGTAGACTTTGTATGTGAACTTTCCCTCTAACCATTTAAATACTGCCATAGGAGTTTCACAGGTTACTGATGCATAAACTCCCCTTGCATCCATTTAGAAACTGCAATAAGAACTCCCTTGTGTCCATTAGGTTCGATAAGTGAACCTTCTTAGTGTCCAGTAGATGTTGCTAAATGAGTCTCCCTTGTATTCAGTGGAGATGGGCATGTGAACCCTCCGTGTATACCAAATTGCTAATGACATTTGAATATATCTCTGTTATCCCATGCGATATTTCCAATTGACCAATTACCTAATAAAGCTGACCTTAGAACCTGGGGCCTTAGATCCACCTTGTAATGCGATATGCTGCATTACTGATGTTATCTCACATATTACTTTAAAAAGTTTTAAAGAAGATATTACCAGATAACTTATCCACATGACAACATACATAGCAGGTAGTACATTCGACCAACCGAGTATCAACAGAAGATTAGGAAGCATTGGCAACAAGGGGGGAACTATCACTGCTAGTATGTCAAGTTAGGGGACCAATCACCTCAAGAAACAGAATAACAGCTAGGGAAGTACCTCATGTGGGTGTAGGGTTAACTGTTTGAAACCTAAGGAATAGGCTATTGTTACAATAGGAGGAAGAGACTACAGTATAAAGTCTAAATAGTATACTTAAGTAGAAACCTAGTACAGGAAGTACCAAGGGCTAGGTATGAAAAGGGAGTTAGATTATGCAAGTGTGGTAGTGAACCAAACCTTAACCTATACCAATAGTGAGTAGCCAGTGAACCAATAAACCAAATAATAAGTAGATGGTTAATTTTTGAATTAAACTACATTTGACATTGCAAATGTGTCTAATCAGGTTAGTTGGACCTCGATTTGGACTCTGATCAGTACCAACATCTCAGGACACCAGGCGAGTACAGTTTGATGTTTGTTTTCGATATTGATTATTACTATATTTCGCTGTTGGTCATTCTTTATGTGGTTTTTGTTTCCTTTTTATATACAGTCATATTTTGTGGAGTCGGGAATGAGAAGTACCAAGGATGTGTGATCCGACCTTAGACATTGTAGATCTCGTAGACATTGTTTATCTTTTGCAATTAGACCTCGTAGGCATTGTTTATTATCTGCAAGTAGACCTCATAGATTTGTTTATTTCATGCAAGTAGACCTCGTAGACCTCGCGGTGTAGTGTCCTAGACCGATCACATATCAAGGGTACTTCAAACAGTTGGAAAGGTATTTTTGGTTTATTTATTTACTGTTGATTTTTCTGTTGTTTCTTACGTCTTTTCCTGTTTATTTTTAAAGCATATAATTAATGCCTAACCTCTACTTTATAGTCATATTTATATATTGGAACTGAATTCAGTGAATTGTACTCGTTCTATCCTGACTGGGTAATCCAAAATTTTAGGTATTTGTGATGAGGATTTATGCCCTGAGCAGTATGGCCCTTATTTGGGAGATGTCGCCGAAACGGATTTTACCTTTCAGGAGGAGTTCGTATCAGCTGACCCCGCTTCTCTTGCTTAGATGTTTTTAGATATTTTGAGACATTGTAGTGGATATTGATATTTGATTTTGTAAAACCCCTAAATTTCTACTATATTTTTTTAAAAAAAATTTGGAACTGATTATTTTTGTACGTCGCGTAGTTGCGTTGTACGTCGTGTGCAAAATTTTGTTTTTCGTAATTGCTCGACGAGTACGAATATGTGCTAACGTACATATTTTAGAAAAATATATTTTTTATTTTTATAGTTTCAAAATATATATATAATAATTATCGTACCAAAATTTCCAAGTTCATTATATTATTTATTTTATTTATAAAGTGCCTTTCGTTTATAACAGTTATTAATAATAAATAATATTTTTCGTGCATACATATATATTTCATAAATATTTTATTAGTTTATTTTAAATAATAATGTAATTTTCAAAATTATTATTATATGTATTTTAAAAAAATATATTTTGAAATTTTTCGGCAATTTAAATCTTTGATTGGATTTGATTTTAAATAGTTTAAAATTTAGGATAGAATTTATATTTAATTTGAGTTGATTATCTAGATTTAAATTTGGATTTGAATTTATTGAATTTATTGAATTGATTTAAATTAATAGATTGAATATTCTAATTGGGTTTAAATATTCCTAATCCTTATCCAACTGAGAATTTTCACATCCTATAAATAGGAAGGTACTCCTCCATAAATTTTTCACATCCACAAAATTCTACAACCATAGTATGAATGCATCGTGTCCGTGACCAACATCTTATTCCATGTTTACATGTACATTATCTCCTTTCCGTGTCGGACAATCCCGACACAAACGAATCCCTAAACGTAAGCCTTGCCCTCGGCCCTCCGGCCATCTCCTCCTCTTTGCCTGACTCCCCGACCACCCGTCTTCCCAACCAACCACATCGTCCTGCACCACCATTGTCGCCCACCTTCGTCCCGACTCCCGGCAGCATGGAATACCCAACCACCACTACCACGGCCATCGTCGTTGTCGCCTCTACGACCCTCTCGCCTGAACCCTCACCACATCCACCACAGCCCGTCCATGCCCAACCGAGCCCCGCCTACCCCACCGTTTCCTGTCCTCCCCGTCTCCATCTTGTACACCGCCGTGACCCCGAACACGCCACCATATCGTCACCACCACTGACACAGCCGACCCCGTCTCCGCAGCACAACACCGCCACCATCAACGTTCATATCCATCCAAAAAAAATAACACCCATCAAGCATCACCGCGGCTACCGCCACGGCAGACCAAAAGCCGACCACCGCCACCCCATCAAAAATTACCACAAACAAATGACAAAATTGGAACCAGACTTACCTCCGCCCCCCGTCGGCGGCCAGATTCGCTGTGACCAGCCTCCCGCTCGTCCCTCCACCGTCACACCGCCGTTGGATATCCGCCACGGCCAGCCTCTCCGACCGGCCGACCGTACCTCCGTCGAACCATCACTCGTCCGGCGCCTCCCGCCGCGCCGTGGCCAAAAACCCTCGTCGTCATCTTCTCTACGCCTCGCCCTCCGTCATGCTCGCCACCACCGACGAGATCTGGGTCGAAACCCAGATCTGGAGCGCCGCTGAAATCCATTGGCCACCGAATCCCTCGCCGTGCGCCGCGAGCCGCGCGCACCGCTGACCCCCGAGCAGCCTCCTCCGTGCAACTGCCGGACGGATCCATACCCCGTCGCTGCGTGCGCCTTCCCCGACCACGCGAAGTCCCTCGCCGCATGTTCCTCCGCCGGCGCCGCACTTGCCCACCGTGCCCGACCTAGCTGTCCCGATCCCGCTCCTCTCCGCCGCTGCCTCCGGCAACCGCCGCGTGCGCCGCCCCCTTCTTCCCTCTTCTTCTTCGATCGCCGTCGTCGCCCACCATCGCCGGCCATCCTCCTTCGTCGAGCCTCCGCACAACGACCCCTCTCTCTCTCTCTTTCGACCCCTCACTCTCTCGCTCACTCGGTCTCTCTCTCTCTTCCCCTTTCTGACTTTTTCTTTTTCCTTTCTTCTTAACCCCTCTTTCTAAAGACAGCAGAGCTGTCGAATTGGAAAAAAAAGGGGATGGTATATCATTAATATTAATATTATTATTATTATTATTATTATTATTATTATTATTATTATTATTATTATTATTATTATTTTCCTTCTCTTCACTATCTATTATACATTATTTTTAGTAAATAGTAATTAAGATCTTACATGTACATTAACTACTAAGCAATAATACAAATTGTTAATTACATATTTATTTTGGTAAATTATAATAATAGGGTTTGCCTACAATTATTTTAAATTTATTTTTAGCCTAAAATATGTTGTAGTACTTTTTTGTCATTTTTAAATATGAATGGATATAAGTAAATGTTGTTTTCCAACCATACAAATGATCTCCTGTATTCCCGTATTTAACCTAAAGTATTTTGATATGAATTCTACATTCTTTTTAATTATTTACGTAAAGTATTGTTGCTAATAAAATACAGTTTATCTAACTAGAAATATTAAAATTTTAAAAAGAACTTAGTTTTTGCCTAAAAATATACTTGAAATTACAAAATATTTATCTAAACTATTTTAAGTATCAAAGTATATTTTCAATGTATTATCAATATTCTTCCTAACATAGTATATATATTATTTATCCAAATTAAATCCTTCTGTCCATGACTGTCCTCTTTTTCCTTCTTCCTCGCTAATTCTAGACTACCTTACGTCAAACCCAACTAATTTGATCCTTCTAGACCCAATAGAACTGTCCATGCCACCATCAGAGGTCGCCTTGTGTAGTTGTTACATCGAAGTCGCAGTTCGTACCACATTGATTATTGCAGTACACCAGGCGTCAATCAGACAAGACACCTTGCCATTTGCTGTTTATTTATTTTAGCTCATATTTCATGCATTATTCTTTATGTTTTTATGCAAAATAAACTGTGATACATGGCATAACCTGTTGGAACTTACTGTTCAGTTATATTTTCTGCTATGTATTCTTTTTCTTACATACTAAACTTAGATTTAAGGGACCACCTTGTGTGTTGCATTCATTGGCCTTGACACATTGTACCACGAAGTTGTGTGTCACATGTAGAACACGGATGTACGTGATTGGCTAGCCACCGGTACGTACAAGCCGTGCGATAGGATTAACCGCTAATAGAATTGCATGTTAGTTTGACTTAGTGGTTATAGAAGTTTTCTGTTTTGGATACAACATAGTAGGCATTGGGCGGGGAGGACAATTCCTTAGCATATGGGCTTCGATGCACTTTCCCTTGTGACCCGGAAGCTCCACTGGAGATGCGGGGTTGATGACCCATGGTTACTGACGACCACTGACGTTCTGCGGAACGTTTTGCTCTTATTGATTGGGGCTCGGGTGTCCCAAGGGGGGACTACGCCGATCCATTTAGCCGGGGCCCATGCGTAGGAAGGATTGTTCTTAACTATATTTCACTTAGAACGGTTAGGCACCTTTATCCATTAGGTACGAGTACTTTTGGTTTGGGTACTTGTATCTAACCATGGCTTGGAACAATAACTTATCGCGGATTAGTTCGTCACATCTTGTCATTGTTTGGTTGTAGGTGTGGCTTACTACTTCGATGAGAAGGTATTGAACCTTGTTGGGGTCCGGATACCATATATGATTCATAGCATGGAAAGATTCGTCACCGTGAAATTAGTTTACCATCTCCTTTCCTTATTTGGTTGGAAGGATGGTAAGCTAGTTCAATAGGTGTGTATTGGACCATGTTATAATTCAATTGAGTTATTTATTTAAGCAATATTTATTCAGTTTATATGGCATGATATTATGTGTCTTGTTACGTCCCTCTGAGGACCTGGTTATCTCTCCAGGTGTATTCTCTTGTCTTTCGTAGGTATTCTAGCTCTAGCCGTGACCATCTCCATTTCTTCGAGGATGATTGTACTTGGATCGTCTTCGCTTCGCTTGCCAAACTTATTTCATTTTCCATGTATTGTTCCTTATTTGTTGGTAGTGGATTTGTCTCCGCCAACATATTGTATCAAGATAATTCATTATCATTATATGAAATCTTTTATTCTTTTATTTTGTGTGGATGAGATTAGTCATGGTTCTACTGTATTTTACAGCTTACGTATTCATACGAGGTTTTCATATATTGGAGTGTACTTCGTATGTATACAGCTGGCATATCTACGTTTCTAGTCCTACGTATTTTGGGACTAGGGCGTTACATATTTTTGTGGTGGTCCATGCAGGTCAAGATAAATTGTTTGGTTACTTTACCGTACCAAGCAAGCCTGCGAATAGGATTAGAAGTTTAGGATCTCATCCACATACTCGACCTCTTTCCTCGATTCTATATTCGAACTACCGTTCGACTCATCGATTGCATCTTGCTTGATTCCTTCTATCATTATTCTTATTTTTACTTCGTGCTTGCTAGAGATTGACCCTACTAGTTAGATGTCCCAAATACCCTTAGCTTAATTTTTTAAGTTGGATAGAATACCCCACGACCTGACACACCCTTGACCATTAAGGAGAATACAAATAGTATTATCTAGACCATAGAGACTAGAGAAATTTAACCCATTTGGTCAACCAAGCCTTGGGCAATAAACCGTAGAATGATCGTATAGGAATAAACAAGACTTAGATTTTTATGACACTTAGACTATTCACATTGGTTTTTATTTCATCTACCATCGTGCCTATGCACTACTATCTAGACTAATGATGCTAATATAGCCTAGTATTTGCAAGCTAATTCTTTATCGAGCTTGATCAAGGCATATGCTATTGAGCGGCCGCTCACTAACATATTATCTAATCAGAACCGGTACATGATGGTCTGATCAACCGAGTGCACTTTGGTTCGCTTTTATCTATCGTTCTACGTGGATGGGGACATAGCTAAGCTTGCCCTCTAGAATCCCATCTGCGACTACCTTGGCAACTCTTTTTGAATTATTCGGTCGCCTTTGAACCACGTATTTGTATTTGATAAACGCTTCCTTCGAACTCTATATTGCTTTTACCTTCACCTATTTTAGAAGGACGAAGGCTTGTACTAGAACTTCCTCTAGCCTTCCTATCGAATGGGACCATTATCACTCGATGTTGATATATCTTCATCCTAAACTACTCGGCCCTATCAAGACCCTCTAATCGCTTAATTTAAGTAAATCTATTTCGTTCTCTTAAATTGTGCCCTCAACCTACTCTCAAGAGACCATAACTTTAAGGTCTCTAATTTATTTCTTGAACCCATACCATTCTTTATTGCGCGTTATCTTAACCATTTTCCTTCTTGCGTTAATCCATGATTATCTTCGCCATTATTTAAATCACGACTCTAATGCATGTTTTCATTAAACGTCGTTTCCTTGTCTCGCCCATTGATTTGACTGTGCTTCATCACCGCTACCCCTTTGTGCCTTCTCACCCCCTACTACTTCTTAATTTCGAGGACGAAATTCTTTTAAGTTGGGTAGGATGTAAAACCCCTAAATTTTTACTATATTTTTTATAAATTTAGAACTGATTATTTTTTTATATTTTAATTGTACGTCGCGTAGTTGCGTTATACGTCGTGTGCGAAATTTCGTTTTTCGTAATTGCCCGACGAGTGCGAATATGTGCGAACGTACATATTTAAGAATTTTTTTTATTTTTATAGTTTTAAAATATATATAATAATTATCGTACCAAAATTTCCAAGTTTATTATTTTATTTATTTTATTTATAAAGAGCCTTTCCTTTATAACAGTTATTAATAATAAATAATATTTTTCGTGCATACATATATATTTCATAAATATTTTATTAGTTTATTTTAAATAATAATGTAATTTTCAAAATTATTATTATATGTATTTTTAGAAAATATATTTTGAAATTTTGTGGCAATTTAAATCTTTGACTGGATTTGATTTTAAATAGTTTAAAATTTATGATAGAATTTATATTTAATTTGAGTTGATTATCTTGATTTAAATTTGGATTTGAATTTATTCAATTGATTTAAATTAATAGATTGAATATTCTAATTGGGTTTAAATATTCCTAATCCTTATCAAACTGGGAATTCCCATATTCTATAAATAGGCAGGTACTCCTCCATAAATTCCTCACATCCATAAAATTTCACAACCATAGTATGAGTGCATCGTGTCCGTGACCAACATCTTATTCAATGTTTACATGTACATTATCTCCTTCCCGTGTCGGACAATCCCGACACAAACAAATCCCTAAACCTAAGCCTTGCCCTCGGCCCTCCGGCCATCTCGTCCTCCTTGCCCGACTCTCCGACCACCCGTCTTCCCAACCAACCACATCATCCCGCACCACCATTGTCACCCACCTTCGTTCCGACTCCCGGCAGCATGGAATACCCAACCACCACTACCACGGCCATCGTCGTTGCTGCCTCTGCGACCCCCTCGCCTGAACCCTCACCACATCCACCACAGCCCGTCCACGCCCAACCGAGCCCCGCCTACACCACCGTTCCATGTCCTCTCCGTCTCCATCTTGTACACCGTCGTGACTTCGAACACGCCACCACATCGTCACTACCACTGACATAGCCGACCCCGTCTCCGCAGCACAACACCGCCACCATCAATGTTCATATCCACCCCCCAAAAAAACAACACCCATCAAGCATCACCGCGGCTACCGCCACGGCAGACCAAAAGCCGACCACCGCCACCCCATCAAAAATCACCATAAACAAATAACAAAATTGGAACCGGACTTACCTCCGCCACCCGTCGGCGGCTAGATTCGCTGTGACCAGCCTCCCGCTCGTCTCTCCATCATCACATCGCTATTGGATATCCGCCACGGCCAGCCTCTCCGACTGGCCGACCGTACCTCCGTCGAACCCTCACTCGTCCGGCGCCTTCCGCTGTGCTGTGGCCAAAAACCCTCGTCGTCATTTTCTCTGTGCCACGTCCCCCATCGTGCTCGCCACTACCGATGAGATCTGGGTCGAAACCCAAGATATGGAGCGCCGCTGAACTCCATCGGCCACCGAATCCCTCGCAATGTGCCGCGAGCCGCGCGCGCCGCTGACCCCCGAGCAGCCTCCTCCGTACAACCGTCGGCCGGATCCCGACCCCGTCGCTGCTTGCGCCTTCCCCAACCACGCGGAGTCCCTCGCCGCGTGTTCCTCCGCCGGCGCCGCACTTGCCCACCGTGCCCGACCTAGCCATCCCGATCCCGCTCCTCTCCGCCGCTCCCTCCGGCAACCGCCGCGTACGCCGTCCCCTTCTTCCCTCTTCTTCTTCGATCGCCGTCGTCGCCCACCATCGCCAGCCACCCTCCTCCGCCGAGCCTCCGCACAATATCTCTCTTTCGACCCCTCACTCTCTCGCTCACTCGGTCTCTCTCTCTTCCCCTTTCTGACTTTTTCTTTTTCCTTTCTTCTTAAACCCCTCTTTCTGAAGACAGCAGAGCTGTCGAATTGGAAAAAAAGGGGGATGTTATATCATTAGTATTATTACTATTATTATTATTATTATTATTATTATTATTTTCCTTCTCTTCACTATCTATTATACATTATTTTTAGTAAATAATAATTAAGATCTTACATGTACATTAACTACTAAGCAATAATACAAATTGTTAATTACATATTTATTTTGGTAAATTATAATAATAGGGTTTGCCTACAATTATTTTAAATTTATTTTTAGCCTAAAATATGTTGTAGTACTTTTTTGTCATTTTAAATATGTATGGATATAAGTAAATGTTGTTTTCCAACCATACAAATGATCTCCTATATTCCCGTATTTAACCTAAAGTTTTTTTATATGAATTCTACATTATTTTTAATTATTTACGTAAAGTATTGTTGTTAATAAAATACAGTTTATCTAACTAGAAATATTAAAATTTTAAAAAGAACTTAGTTTTTGCCTAAAAATATATTTGAAATTACAAAATATTTATCTAAACTATTTTAAGTATCATAGTATATTTTCAATGTATTATCAATATTCTTCCTAACATAGTATACATATTATTTATCCAAATTAAATCCTTCTGTCCATGACTGTCCTCTTTTTCCTTTTTTCTCGCCAATTCTAGACTACCTTATGTCAAACCGAACTAATTTGACCCTTCTGGACCCAATAGAACTTTCTGTGCCACCATCAGAGGTCACCTTGTGTAGTTGTTACATCGAAGTCGCAGTTCGTACCACATTGATCATTGCAGTACACCAGGCGTCAATCAGATAAGATACCTTGCCATTTGCTGTTTATTTATTTTAGCTCATATTTCATGCATTATTCTTTATTTTTTTTATGCAAAATAAACTGTGATACATGGCATAACCTGTTGGAACTTACTGTTCAGTTATATTTTTTGCTATGTATTCTTTTTCTTACATACTAAACTTAGATTTAAGGGACCACCTTGTGTGTTGCATTCATTGGCCTTGACACGTTGTACCACGAAGTTGTGTGTCGCATGTAGAACACGGACGTACGTGATTGGCTGGCCACCGGTACGTACAAGCCGTGCGATAGGATTAACCGCTAACAGAATTGCATGCTAGTTTGACTTAGCGGTTATAGAGATTTTCTGTTACGGATACAACATAGTAGGCGTTGGGCGGGGAGGACAATTACTTAGCGTATGGACTTCGATGCACTTTTCCTTGTGACCCGGAAGCTCCGCTGGAGATACGGGGTTGATGACTCATGATTACTGACGGCCACTGACGTTCTGCGGAACGTTATGCTCTTATTGATTGGGCCTCTGGTTCCCCAAGGAGGGACTACGCCGATCCATTTTGTTAGGGCCCATGCGTAGGAAGGATTGTTCTTAACTACATTTCACTTAGAACGGTTAGGCACCTTTATCCGTTAGATACGAGTACTTTTGGTTTGGGTACTTGTATATGACCGTGGCTTGGAACAATAACTTGTCGTGGATTAGTTCGTCACATCTTGTCCTTGTTTGGTTGTAGGTATGGCTTACTACTTCGATGAGAAGGTATTGAACCTTGTTGGGGTCCAGATACCATATTGGATTCATAGCATGGAAAGATTCGTCACCGTGAATTAGTTTACCATCTCCTATCCTTGTTTGGTTGGGGAGATAGTAAGCTAGTTCAATAGGTATGTATTAGACCATGTTATAATTCAATTGACTTATTTATTTAAACAATATTTATTCAGTTTATATGGCATGATATTATGTGTCTTGTTACGTCCCTCTGAGGACCTGGTTATCTCTCCAGGTGTGTTCTCTTGTCTTTCGCAGGTATTCTAGCTCTAGCCGTGACCATCTCCATTTCTTCGAGGATGATTGCACTTGGATCGTCTTCACTTCGCTCGTCAAACTCATTTCATTTTCCATGTATTGTTCCTTATTTGTTGGTAGTGGATTTGTCTCCGCCTAATATATTGTATCAAGATAATTCATTATCATTATATGAAATCTTTTATTCTTTTATTTTGTGTGGATGAGATTCGTCATGGTTCTACTGCATTTTACAGCTTATGTATTCATACGAGATTTCCATATATTGAAGTGTACTTCGTATGTATATAGCTGGCATGTCTACGTTCCTAGTTCTACGTATTTTGGGACTGGGGCGTTATATATTTTTGTGGTGGCACATGCAGGTCAAGATAAATTGTTTGGTTACTTTACCGTACCAAGCAAGCCTGCGAATAGGATTAGAAGTTTAGGATCTCATCCACATACTCGACATCTTTCCTCGATTCCATATTCGAACTATCGTTCGACTCATCGATTGCATCTTGCTTGATTCCTTCTATCATTATTCTTATCTTCCCTTCGTGCTTGCTAGAGATTGACCCTACTAGTTAGATGTCCCAAATATCCTTGGCTTAATTTTTTAAGTTGGATAGAATACCCCACAACCTGACACATCCTTGACCATTAAGGAGAATACAAATAGTATTATCTAGACCATAGAGACTAGAGGAATTTAACCCATTTGGTCAACCAAGCCTTGGGCAATAAACCGTAGAATGATCGTATAGGAATAAACAAGACTTAGATTTTTATGACACTTAGACTATTCACATTGGTTCTTATTTCGTCTACCATCGTGCCTATGTACTACTATCTAGACTAATGATGCTAATATAGCCTAGTATTTGCAAGCTAATTCTTTATCGAGCTTGATCAAGGCATATGCTATTGAGCGGCCGCTCACTAACATATTGTCTAATCAGAATCGGTGTATGATGGTCTGATCAACCGAGTGCACTTTGGTTCGCTTTTATCTATCGTTCTACGTGGATGGGGACATAGCTAAGCTTGCCCTCTAGAGTCCCATCCGCGACTACTTGGCAACTCTTTTTGAATTATTCGGTCGCCTTTGAACCACGTATTTGTATTTGATAAACGCTTCCTTCGAACTCTATATTGCTTTTACCTTTACCTATTTTAGAAGGACGAAGGCGTTGTACTAGAACTTTCTCTAGCCTTCCTATCGAGTGGGACCATTATCACTCGATGTTGCTATATCTTCATCCTAAACTACTCGGCCCTATCAAGACCCTCTAATCGCTTAATTTAAGTGAATCTATTTCGTTCTCTTAAATCGTGCCTTTAACCTACTCTCAAGAGACCATAACTGTAAGGTCTCTAATTTATTTATTGAACCCATACAATTCTTTATTGCGCGTTATCTTAACCATTTTCTTTCTTGCGTTAATCCATGATTATCTTCGCCATTATTTAAATCACGACTCTAATGCATGTTTTCATTAAACGTCGTTTCCTTCTGTCCATGACTGTCCTCTTTTTCTAAACTATTTTAAGTATCATAGTATATTTTCAATGTATTATCAATATTCTTCCTAACATAGTATACATATTATTTATCCTAATTAAATCCTTCTGTCCATGACTGTCCTCTTTTTCTTTTTTCCTCGCAAATTCTAGACTATCTTATGTCAAACCCAACTAATTTGACCCTTCTGGACCCAATGGAACTGTCTGTGCCACTATTAGAGGTCACCTTGTATAGTTGTTACATCGAAGTCATAGTTCGTACCACATTGATTATTGTAGTACACCAGGCGTCAATCAGGCAAGACACCTTGCCATTTGCTGTTTATTTATTTTAGCTCATATTTCATGCATTATTCATTATTTTCTTTATGCAAAATAAACTGTGATACATGGCATAACCTGTTAGAACTTACTGTTCAGTTATATTTATGTATTATTTTTCTTACACACTAAACTTAGATTTAAGGGACCACCTTGTGTGTTGCATTCATTGGCCTTGACACGTTGTACCACGAAGTTGTATGTCGCATGTAGAATACGGACGTGCGTGATTAGCTGGCCACCGGTACGTACAAGCCGTGCGATAGGATTAACCGCTAATAGAATTGCATGCTAGTTTGACTTAGCGGTTATAGAGGTTTTCTGTTGTGGATACAACATAATAGGCATTGGACGGGGAGGACAATTCCTTAGCGTATGGGCTTCGATGCACTTTCTCTTGTGACCCGGAAGCTCCGCTGGAGATACGGGGTTGATGACCCATAATTACTGACAGCCACTGACGTTCTGCAGAATGTTATGCTCTTATTGATTGGGCCTCTGGTGCCCCAAGGGGGGACTACGCCGATCCATTTAGCCAGGGCCCATGCATAGGAAGGATTGTTCTTAACTATATTTTACTTAGAACGGTTAGGCACCTTTATCCGTTAGGTACGAGTACTTTTGGTTTGGGTACTTGTAACTGACTGTGGCTTGGAACAATAACTTGTCGCGGATTAGTTCGTCACATCTTGTCCATGTTTGGTTGTAGGTGTGGCTTGCTACTTCGATGAGAAGGTATTGAACCTTGTTGGGGTCCGGATACCATATTGGATTCATAGCATGGAAAGATTCGTCACCGTGAATTAGTTTACCATCTCCTGTCCTTGTTTGGTTGGGGGGATAGTAAGCTAGTTCAATAGGTGTGTATTGGACCATGTTATAATTCAATTGACTTATTTATTTGAGCAATATTTATTCAGTTAATATGGCATGATATTATGTGTCTTGTTACGTCCCTCTGAGGACCTGGTTATCTCTCCAGGTGTGTTCTCTTGTCTTTCGTAGGTATTCTAGCTCTAGCCATGACCATCTCCATTTTTTCGAGGATGATTGTACTTGGATCGTCTTCGCTTCGCTCGCCAAACTCATTTCATTTTCCATGTATTTTTTCTTATTTGTTGGTAGTGGATTTGTCTCCGTCCAACATATTGTATCAAGATATTTCATTATCATTATATAAAATCTTTTATTCTTTTATTTTGTGTGGATGAGATTAGTCATGGTTCTACTGCATTTTACAGCTTATGTATTCATACGAGATTTCCATATATTGGAGTGTACTTTGTATGTATACAGCTGGCATGTCTACGTTCCTAGTCCTACGTATTTTGGGACTGGGGCGTTACAGATTTCTGAGACTTGTAGTTGGGAGTTTGTTTATCTGTTGACTTCATACATTCATTATGAGTTTAGTGTTGTATGACTTCTCTATTTCCATCCAGTTGAGTTGTGATCTTGTGTTGTTGTCTCCCAATTGGAGCACATACTATTATTGCGTGGTTGTTCATCATATTGTTACAGCGTTCTATCGTCGACTCTGCGATGTAGACTAGGCGTATGTATGATTCATGCCCAATTATTGGGTGCGGGGTTGTGAAACGTTTTTATGGTGGCCCATGTCGGTCAGCTTTCGCAAGGATAGCGAAACTGTGGTAGTACTTATGTTAGCCATACTACTGCAGGCCTACAACTAGAAATAGGAATAGGAACCTAAGGACCATCCCTACATGTTTAAACTACGTTATTGACTTATATGCTCGACTTCAATTACTCGTTATGCATCCTGTTTGAATCTTTCTACCGTCTAATGAGTTTTCCTTACTCTCAGCCGATTGATTCGTAAGATAGAAACAATGCTTCGCAGAACACCCCACCGACTGTTGGCGGACTTTTCACCTATGGGACCCCACCGACGCAGGGACGGTAGCTTACTCACCAGGGTGACCCGGCTCAGCTGCAGTACTCGAGGTTCTGCAGGGACGACATTCCACCCCCTCCACAGTTCCTCCGCAGACTCCAGTACCAACACCTATTCCTCCTCCAACACCTATTTCACCTACCACGCATCTGGCACCAGTAGTCTATCCACTACCTACCATGCACCCGGCACCAACAATCTATCCACCACCTACCATGCATCCGGTACCAGCAGTATACCCGTCCCCTACGATGCATCCAGTACCAGCCATGTATCTAGTGCCCATGATGCATCAGGCACTCGTTATGTATCCAGCACCTACCATGCATCCAGCCCCAGTGATGTACCTGGCACCTGCTCTGTCCCTGCCACCGGTACTAGACAATGTTACACTCCTGGGAATCTTTCAGCAGCAAGCCAACATGTTCCACGCACTTTGAGGGAGGCTCCTCACATTAGAGATGCTCCTCAGCAACGCTCCGGAACCTCCAAGAACTTCATGGACCTCAGGCCCAGGGAGTTCCAGGGACAGAGGGTATTCTCTACGCTGACGAGTGGATGGAGAACGTGGAGCGATACCTGAAGATGGCCCGAGTCCCAGAAGATCTGAAGATTGAGTCAGCTAGTGGACAGCTTTTCGACATCGCGCAGATGTGGTACCACGGCGAGCCCCAATTTTTTGCTCCAGACGTGACTTGGAAAGAATTCAAGCGGCTATTCAAGAAAAACTTCTATCCTGATGTAGCTCGAGAGGCATTGGTGAGTCAGTTCGAGCACTTGGAGCAAGAAAATTTTACCGTCGACGAGTACACTGCAGAGTTTTCTCTTCTCAGCTGTTTCGCGGAGAGTTTGGTCAACACCCCAGAGAGCAAGGCGAAAAGATTCAGGAGGGACTATCTCACGAGATTCGCTTAGCCATCGCCACCAGCCGAGCCATTACTTAAGAGAAGATTCTGGAGGTCGCCCAAGCGGTAGAAGAAGAACTGAATTACAGACCGAAAAGGAGTCGAGATACTTTCGGAGGAAGCAACAACCAACCAGCCCCGGCGAAGCGACCACAATTCCAGCCGAAGGTCTTTCAGCACTAACATCAACAGCAGTGCCGGCCTGCTTGTAAAACCCCAGCGTATCAGCAGAATCGAGTTCCAGCCAGAGCTCAGACGCAACAGTCGCACAGGAAGTTATAGCAGGTCCCCCAATGCACTCACTGCGGGAGGAGCGGACACATTTAGGACGACTGCAGGAAGAGACTTGGAGCATGTTTATACTATGGATCGCCATCACACCAGCTGTCACGACCCGCACCCTAGAGTAAGGGCACGAGAACGTAACAACGTCCAGCCTACGCCGCAGTGTCGGCGGTAGAACGCTGTCCTAGGTCTCATGCATCTAACAGTATAAGGCTAAACAATTTATACTCCCCGATTGGGGTGACATGGCAGAATGTAAACTCAATCACATCTAAGGTAGAGCATAATGGTAGATAGATAAAACATGAAATCCAAAGAGATACAGCAGATAGAAGTCTAAGTGTCTAAGATACAAACTCAGAAAACATCTCAAAGCTCAATACAGTAATCCATAGAATAAATACAACTCAATACAACTGAAATAACTAACTATACAACCTCTACTATGTCTCCTCTAGGCTAGCAGGCAATCTCCAGGCTATCTGTAAAATTTATCAACAGGTCCAGTCAGGACAGTAACGAGTACAACTCATCAAGAAAACCCAAGTAAATGACAGAGAACTATAAAACAGTTATAGACAGTTGTATTGATGAATATGGCAGTTTATGTTCAGGTGATGGTAAGAAGACAGATAAAGTGCAAGGAAAAAAAATAACTAAACAAGAGAAGAATCATAGCAATGAAGACTGTAAAAATAGAACTAGCTGAACCAGGGTAATATGATGTAAAGTCCAGACAGCAATGTAGACAAGTGTAACTCCAATGTAAGTCCAGTACAAGATGAATCTAATACAAGATGAATCCAGTAAGGGACAATTCCAGTTATAGTGATCAAAGATTCCAGGGTGAGTCCAGCCTACACTCTAGCAGTGTGTTTTAAAATACCGAGTTCGACATGTAAACGGCTGTAGGTAATCAGGCACATCCCTCACTGATCAGGCGAGAGATGGCTATGCTTCCAGTAGATTCCAGTAGGAAGATTCCAGATTGGGGTATGTCTACATGTCTCACTCTAGTATTTCCCCTCCCAGCAAGTGAATCCAGAATTCCGACATAATGATTCAAGATGAGTCCAGCCAAAATATAATGATACCAGTAAATGATTCCAGTAAATGATTCCAGTAAAATAATTCCAGTTAAATGATTCTAGTAGGTGATTCCAGTAATAGAGATGATACCAGTAATAGAGGCCAGAAAATAAAAGTGTGTCGTATACATGAATCCAGAAATATCTACACGTGTTGTAACAGAGAATCGCATACAACTAACTAGAACTGAAGTACAGTAATTGACAAGTAAATGAGAGAACTATCAGAGAATGTACTCGCCTGATGTCTGAATGTCCAAAGTAAATATACTGTCCAATGAAAGGTGTATGGCTCCTAATCAGAACAGCACAAGTCACAACAAGTCCAAAATAATAATATGAAGTTCTACTATACATTCTACATGATTCTAGGTCAATCTAAACCAAAGTCAACTCTTGGTCAACTTGGTCAACTGCACTCGTCAAACTAGGTCAAACTAGGTCATGTCCTAACCTAGCAAGTCTTACTAGGCCTAACCAAGACTATCCTAGCAAGCACACATCAATACAAGGCTATACAAGCCAACATACACCCAACTCTATAGCATGCAATTATTCAATACTCAAATAGGCAAGAATTCACATTGGATATACACTAGGTAATCTACTACTTTAAGCTATATATGTCTACACATATATATACATACATATATTTGTATTCAACATTAGGTCTATAATCATGGCATTTTAAATGGTTATATAAACTTATATATTACAACACAATATGCTAACATATATATAATATACATACATAGCTAAGTTAACTATATTCATAAATACTTATTTAAGAGGCTATGTGTGTGTATGTGAACATGGCAAAGGGGCAAGTGAGGGTTAAATAGGCATACATAGTGTATACATATCAAAGAGTGTCAAAGTGTAAGTGAACAATGTGTCAAGTGTGATAGTGTCAACATAGTGTAAGGGGGTACATGAGGTAATATAGGATTTGTGTTAACATAGAATATTATATCTCATTAACTTGTATATTGCATACATTACATCTATTATTACATTACATTCATGCTTGCATTTATTCATCATTTATTTATTCTCTTGCACCACTATATGCACCATACATTACATACTATGGAACCTACATATTCATTACAAGCCATACTTATACATGCTTACATTAGATAGGATACTTACACCTCATACATCATTTATTTAAACATTTACTCATGCTTGTATTCTCTATTTAATTACATAATGTATATACATTAATATGGGTTAAAATCAAATAGAATATCATATTACACACAAGGGTGCACAAAATGCATATGCCGAATAGTAACTCCTACTAATAATCAATACTGTACCATCTCAGCATGAATTAAAATCTAGGATTAAAGTATATTATAGATCTATGTGTTAGCTTTCCGAAACTTCAAACGGATCGCATTTTCGTTTCCGGAAACTCCCGGAATCGCAAAAACACCGAGAACGCGTTTGTCTTTCGTACAGCTGACACTCAAATAATTCTCCAGAAAGTTATAGAAAGAATTAGGCCTATTAATATATGTTTTTCGAAAGCTAACTTCAATACGCTTCTTTTAAAAAAAACGGGAGATTAAACCGAGCTTTGAGCTAGAAGTTATGACATTTCTAAGTTAGGGCTGAAATTAAAAACGTGGATAAAAATCATGACGGATTTAGATAGTTTGAGCCAAAAGAATACACAATATATATCCTAATTATCCACAACAATAATAGCAATAATAATATGAGGAACCACACTCACAAACTTGATTATATAATCATCATGAACCATTTATTACATATATAAATATAGATACACTCTCATTACAATATATATATATATAAATCTATATATGTAACTTGAACACATCCACAACACAAAGGACACTCATATGACCTCCAAATGGACACAAAATGGACACAAATGGAGATACAACCATGGGGGTCATTCCTATGGGTTCAAAATAGACCTATATGCATGAGGAAATAAAAAGGAGAAGAGATTTATACCTCCCGGTAGATCGAATCGAAGAAAAGCCTTCCCGGAGCGACACCGACACGTAGATATTCCAAAAGGACACGAACGAGCTCCGAATCCTCCCAAACTTGGGTAGCTTCCTCCTTGGCTAGAATGGAGAAGGAAAGAAGAAGATTTGGTGGTGAAATGGAAAGATTTGGTGGAGAAATTGCTAGGGATTGCTCTCTAGGAATTTGGGGAAGAACAAGAGAGAGAAAAATAGATGGATAATGACAAATGGGAGGCTCAACCCTATCCTTATTGTGGCTGGCCATAAAGGTGGTTTTGTCCTATTAGGAAAAGTCCAAAAGCCCCTACTAACCTATTCTATGAGTATTAGGAAAGGGCTAATTGGTTGGGGCTAAATTAGTCATTCTAAAGTCTCTAATCACACTAACCTTATCCATAATAATTAGTCTAATCTCTAACTAAAATATTTCTATCATGTGGACTAAAATTAATATCATGTGGGCCATGTCTAACTAGTGTGTGGGTTCCACTAGAGTCAAACTACCCCCGGGTCCCCGTTTCAAGTCGGATTGAGTTGAAATTCGAACCCGACTCAAATAACCCCAAAACAATATCATAAATAATAAAATAATATCAAAATAATTCAAAGAGGTCAAATGCAAAAATATCCTTAGTCCAAAAATAACATTAAAATATCATAATCACATGGTTAGGCTCTAGGTCAAACAGTCTCTAGGGTTTCACTAGCAAAACGTCAAAACCACAAGTCATTGATTTAAATAATATTAAAATGATTTAAAATTACCATAAAATCATATCATGAATTAAATATCATTATTAAAATAATCATAAACACGAAATTTCAAAATTACCTTCATCTGGTAAACTGGGTGTTACAATCCTACCCACCTTATAGAAATTTCGTCCTCGAAATTAAGATGATCGCACCCCCTTCTATGTCAAACATAGTCAAGGGTCAATCACTAGTCAATTTCTTAACATCCAAGTACTTGGTCATCAACTGGTCAACTTCTTAGGGTTTTACCTATGCTAGCTATCTAGGTGTTGGCAACTAGAATTTAGCAAAAGAAAAACTCTATAATAGACTAGCTCTTAACTTCCCAATCCTATCAAGTCACCTATAACTAAATACCTACAAGCTAAGCACATGAATACCAAATACCACATGTATATATGCTCAAGAACAACAACCCGTCACATATATCCTAAGTATATCATCTATATATATATACATGACTGATCAACCAAGGGTTAAGGCAGACTAAACTTATAAGGGTCTGAAACAATGCTTAGAACTAGGCTAAGGATGAATGGTCTGAATCAAGGGGGCATGGTATCTAGTGAAGGGTCTGTACACTGCCTATAAAGGTGATCAACATAAAGGAACTCAACACGAAGAGAACTTAACTAAAATGGAAAACTGAACCAAGTATAGGCTAAACAACATGTTTATAACCCTATACAACAATGGCCTATAGATACCAACTAACCTATATCCCATATGCCAATATCATCTGCAATCTATCTATACAAATAGACATCTCGGTCTTAGGTGAAACTACAACTATACTCAAAGGCAGGCTCTGGTCATGGGTGCCTCACTGGAAAAGGTAAGAAAAAGTAGTAATAATCATCAAGGCTGTAAGGCATATTAACATCCTATGTATAACTGGTTGGTATTATAGATAACAGGAGAATTATCTGCAATTGGTTACTATTCTAACACCAATGCTAACTATCACCTCTAGGGTACAAATACTCTACAAGTCATCATACCATTATACTATGAAGGAACTACCTATGAAAAAGCTCTACAAAACTAAATATCCCTACTCCTAAGTCATTTATAACAATCAAAAGGGTATGATGTTTAAACCTTCTCAAGATACAATCTGTTAATCATATGCGTCTGTCCAAAATCATGTTGTCCAGAGTCTTCATCATGCTAGTGAGCAAGGCTACGATAATCACAGAGTCCTTGACTAAGGTATGTACCTCTAGGTTCAAGGTATTTAAAATTTTTACACTGCCGCATGCGACGGCAAAAATCTTAAATTCCTATACCCGAGAATACATCCAAAATCTGACTACATGTTCTCACTATGCCAACTAACACGACTATCGAGGATTCTAGATCCTATGATTTAGGTGACCTAGCCCATATGATTTTTTCAGAAGAAAAACAAACACAACAAAAGAGTAACATGACAAAATTAATCAATCAACAAGGAACAAATGGAATCGGATTTCAAGGTAATTATAAAAGACAATTGCGGGAATGGAATTGAGAAGAACGAAACTTGCAGCAAGATCTTCAACGGTCTGTACATCCTCGACTATCCTGACGATAGCTCACCCTGCAGGTTTCCTCCAGCCTGATGCTGATACTGTACAAATCTCTGCTGCTGATGCTGCATGAATCGCTGCTGTTGAGAGAAACCGAAAATGAAGGGAAAAGTCTCTGTACAGACGGAGGTGCACCTCCAATGTAGCAAAAATGCCAACCTGAGTCGGTACAACAGAAGCTGTGGTCTCGAGGCCTTGATGAACAGGACGAGAGGTGGCCAGCCTCTCGATAGTATCCCCCGAACCGAAGCGATGAGATCGTGCCTTCATAATCATCATGAAGACAGATCAAAACAAGAAACAATTTCTGAGAATGAAGCGAAATTTCAAAGAAGGGCAGTTTGTATTCAAGGGAAAACAATAAGCAGCAAATTTAGATAAAAGGATCTGATAAGGAGTTTTTCCTAATGTGATTGAGTACCTTCAAAATATCCTAATCCTACTGCAGGCTGTAGTGATACTCTAGTTCGAATACCACTACATAAACTCGACCTGCATGGGCCACCACTAAAAACGTGTCACGACCCGCACCCTAGAGTAAGGGCACGAGAACGTAACAACGTCCAGCCTACGCCGCAGTGTCGGCGGTAGAACGCTGTCCTAGGTCTCATGCATCTAACAGTATAAGGCTAAACAGTTTATACTCCCCGATTGGGGTGACATGGCAGAATGTAAACTCAATCACATCTAAGGTAGAGCATAATGGTAGATAGATAAAACATGAAATCCAAAGAGATACAGCAGATAGAAGTCTAAGTGTCTAAGATACAAACTCAGAAAACATCTCAAAGCTTAATACAGTAATCCATAGAATAAATACAACTCAATACAACTGAAATAACTAACTATACAACCTCTACTATGTCTCCTCTAGGCTAGCAGGCAATCTCCAGGCTATCTGTAAAATTTATCAACAGGTCCAGTCAGGACAGGAACGAGTACAACTCATCAAGAAAACCCAAGTAAATGACAGAGAACTATAGAACAGTTATAGACAGTTGTATTGATGAATATGGCAGTTTATGTTCAGGTGATGGTAAGAAGACAGATAAAGTGCAAGGAAAAAAAATAACTAAACAAAAGAAGAATCATAGCAATGAAGACTGTAAAAATAGAACTAGCTGAACCAGGGTAATATGATGTAAAGTCCAGACAGCAATGTAGACAAGTGTAACTCCAATGTAAGTCCAGTACAAGATGAATCTAATACAAGATGAATCCATTAAGGGACAATTCCAGTTATAGTGATCAAAGATTCCAGGGTGAGTCCAGCCTATACTCTAACAGTGTGTTTTAAAATACCGAGTTCGACATGTAAACGGCTGTAGGTAATCAGGCACATCTCTCACTGATCAGGCGAGAGATGGCTATGCTTCCAGTAGATTCCAGTAGGGAGATTCCAGATTGGGGTATGTCTACATGTCTCACTCTAGTATTTCCCCTCCCAGCAAGTGAATCCAGAATTCCGACATAATGATTCAAGATGAGTCCAGCCAAAATATAATGATACCAGTAAATGATTCCAGTAAATGATTCCAGTAAAATGATTCCAGTTAAATGATTCTAGTAGGTGATTCCAGTAATAGAGATGATACCAGTAATAGAGGCCAGAAAATAAAAGTGTGTCGTATACATGAATCCAGAAATATCTACACGTGTTGTAACAGAGAATCGCATACAACTAACTAGAACTGAAGTACAGTAATTGACAAGTAAATGAGAGAACTATCAGAGAATGTACTCGCCTGATGTCTGAATGTCCAAAGTAAATATACTGTCCAATGAAAGGTGTATGGCTCCTAATCAGAACAACACAAGTCACAACAAGTCCAAAATAACAATATGAAGTTCTACTATACATTCTACATGATTCTAGGTCAATCTAAACCAAAGTCAACTCTTGGTCAACTTGGTCAACTGCACTAGTCAAACTAGGTCAAACTAGGTCATGTCCTAACCCAGCAAGTCTTACTAGGCCTAACCAAGACTATCCTAGCAAGCACACATCAATACAAGGCTATACAAGCCAACATACACCCAACTCTATATAGCATGCAATTATTCAATACTCAAATAGGCAAGAATTCACATTGGATATACACTAGGTAATCTACTACTTTAAGCTATATATGTCTACACATATATATACATACATATATTGGTATTCAACATTAGGTCTATAATCATGGCATTTTAAATGGTTATATAAACTTATATATTACAACACAATATGCTAACATATATATAATATACATACATAGCTAAGTTAACTATATTCATAAATACTTATTTAAGAGGCTATGTGTGTGTATGTGAACATGGCAAAGGGGCAAGTGAGGGTTAAATAGGCATACATAGTGTATACATATCAAAGAGTGTCAAAGTGTAAGTGAACAATGTGTCAAGTGTGATAGTGTCAACATAGTGTAAGGGGGTACATGAGGTAATATAGGATTTGTGTTAACATAGAACATTATATCTCATTAACTTGTATATTGCATACATTACATCTATTATTACATTACATTCATGCTTGCATTCATTCATCATTTATTTATTCTCTTGCACCACTATATGCACCATACATTACATACTATGGAACCTACATATTCATACAAGCCATACTTATACATGCTTACATTAGATAGGATACTTACACCTCATACATCATTTATTTAAACATTTACTCATGCTTGTATTCTCTATTTAATTACATAATGTATATACATTAACATGGGTTAAAATCAAATAGAACATCATATTACACACAAGGGTGCACAAAATGTATATGCCGAATAGTAACTCCTACTAATAATCAATACTGTACCATCTCAGCATGAAATAAAATCTAGGATTAAAGTATATTATAGATCTATGTGTTAGCTTTCCGAAACTTCAAACGGATCGCATTTTCGTTTCCGGAAACTCCCGGAATCGCGAAAACACCGAGAACGCATTTGTCTTTCGTACAGCTGACACTCAAATAATTCTCCAGAAAGTTATAGAAAGAATTAGGCCTATTAATATATGTTTTTGGAAAGCTAACTTCAATATGCTTCTTTTAAAAAACACGGGAGATTAAACCGAGCTTTGAGCTAGAAGTTATGACATTTCTAAGTTAGGGCTGAAATTAAAAACGTGGATAAAAATCATGACGGATTTAGATAGTTTGAGCCAAAAGAATACACAATATATATCCTAATTATCCACAACAATAATAGCAATAATAATATGAGGAACCACACTCACAAACTTGATTATATAATCATCATGAACCATTTATTACATATATAAATATAGATACACTCTCATTACAATATATATATATATATATAAATCTATATATGTAACTTGAACACATCCACAACATAAAGGACACTCATATGACCTCCAAATGGACACAAAATGGACACAAATGGAGATACAACCATGGGGGCCATTCCTATGGGTTCAAAATAGACCTATATGCATGAGGAAATAAAAAGGAGAAGAGATTTATACCTCCCGGTAGATCGAATCGAAGAAAAGCCTTCCCGGAGCGACACCGACACGTAGATATTCCAAAAGGACACGAACGAGCTCCGAATCCTCCCAAACTTGGGTAGCTTCCTCCTTGGCTAGAATGGAGAAGGAAAGAAGAAGATTTGGTGGTGAAATGGAAAGATTTGGTGGAGAAATTGCTAGGGATTGCTCTCTAGGAATTTGGGGAAGAACAAGAGAGAGAAAAATAGATGGATAATGACAAATGGGAGGCTCAACCCTATCCTTATTGTGGCTGGCCATAAAGGTGGTTTTGTCCTATTAGGAAAAGTCCAAAAGCCCCTACTAACCTATTCTATGAGTATTAGGAAAGGGCTAATTGGTTGGGGCTAAATTAGTCATTCTAAAGTCTCTAATCACACTAACCTTATCCATAATAATTAGTCTAATCTCTAACTAAAATATTTCTATCATGTGGACTAAAATTAATATCATGTGGGCCATGCCTAACTAGTGTGTGGGTCCCACTAGAGTCAAACTACCCCCGGGTCCCCGTTTCAAGTCGGATTGAGTTGAAATTCGAACCCGACTCAAATAACCCCAAAACAATATCATAAATAATAAAATAATATCAAAATAATTCAAAGAGGTCAAATGCAAAAATATTCTTAGTCCAAAAATAACATTAAAATATCATAATCACATGGTTAGGCTCTAGGTCAAACAGTCTCTAGGGTTTCACTAGCAAAACGTCAAAACCACAAGTCATTGATTTAAATAATGTTAAAATAATTTAAAATTACCAAAAAATTATATCATGAATTAAATATCATTATTAAAATAATCATAAATACGAAATTTCAAAATTACCCTCATCTGGAAAACTGGGTGTTACACCAGCTGAAGGACTGCGTACTGGTCCCTAATCGGCCAGGATGCGAGACGGCTCTAGCACAGAGAGGACCAGCAGTTCCACAGCCACGAGGCCCACCACTACCCACTCAGCAGCAGGGGCTCGCCCAGCACCAACTGAAAGGAGCACCCCAGCAGGGCAGAGTTTTTGCCATGGCCGTCGAGAAGCCGGATCCTACCCCAGATGTGATAGCAGGTTCTACACTACTAGATTCCTTTTCAGTTATAGCTTTGTTCGATTCTGGTGCATCCCACAGTTTTATTTCTACAGCTTTTGTATTCAAGCATAGCATAGTATCTGAACCCTTAGGTGGTATTTGTAAAATTATGATGGACGGTTGTGCTATCCTAGTCAAGGATATATGCATGTGGCATCGCATCACCTTAGGAGGTAGAGAATTGTGCGCCAACTTATTCGTAACGCTACTACTGAGTTTCGACATCATTCTCGGAATTGATTGGTTGAGTAAGAATTATACCAGTATAGACTGCCACCGAGGATGTGTTGTATTCAGTCCTCCAGGGGTGTCTGTATTCGAATTTGCTAAAGGAGCAGTGGAACAGCAGTGTGGGGCTATTTGTGAAGCTATGATTGAGGAGAAAGAGTCACGCATCCCATCATCGCAGAATTCCTGGACGTCTTTCCTGAGGACTTACCGGGATTGCCATTAGACAGGGACATCGAGTTTTCTATTAATTTGGTTCCAGGCACAGAACCAACGGCAAAACTGGTGTAACGTATCAACAACAAAGAAGCTGAGGAATTGAAGAAGGAGATCGATGAATTGCTAGAGAAAGGATTCATCAGAGAGAGTTCGTCACCATGGGGGTTTCCTGTTCTATTTGTGCCAAAAAAGGATGGTACGGTGCGGTTGTGCATCGACTACTGAGTCTTGAATAATCACACCATCAAGAACAAATAACCATTATCGAGGATTGACAATCTCTTCGATCAATTGAACAGCGCACGGGTATTCTCGAAGATTGATTTGAGGTCGGGCTACCATCAGTTGAAGGTGAAGAAAGAGGACATACTGAAGACAGCTTTCTGGACCAAGTACGGACAATATGAGTTTATGGTGATGTCATTCGGGTTGACCAATGCCCCGACAGTCTTCATGAACTTGATGAACAAGGTATTCCATCCATACCTAGACAAGTTCGTAGTGGTGTTTATCGATGACATACTCATTTATACGAAAACACCGGAGGAATACGAGGAGCATCTGAGGATCGTGCTAGAGACCTTCATGAAGGAGCAGCTCTATGGAAAACTCTCGAAATACGAGTTTTTCTTAGATAAGGTGGAATTCCTTGGACATGTGGTGACAGACGATGGTATATCCGTCGATCCAAAGAAGATTACTGCTGTGGAAGCTTGGGCTACTCTGTCTACTGTGGCAGAGATACGAAACTTCTTGGGGTTAGTAGGATATTATCGGAAGATCGTGCAAAACTTCGCTCGAATTGCGGAGCCGATGACTCGGCTCACTCGAAAGGATGTAGAGTTCGTATGGACAAAGTACTGCCAGGCTGCGTTCGATGAGTTGAAGAAGAGGCTGACGACAGCTCCTATTTTGGCGTTGCCTTCGGGATCGGAAGGTTTCACCATTTACAGTGATGCCTCGGGAAAAGGACTAGGTTGTGTTCTATAGCAGAACAAGAGGGTGATAGCATATGCGTCCTGACAGTTGAGGCCGCATGAGAAGAACTACCCCACATACGACCTAGAGTTGGAAGTCGTGATCTTCGCCTTGAAGTTGTGGAGACATTACTTGTACGGAGAGAGAGTAAAAATCTTTACTGACCACAAAAGCTTAAAGTACGTCTTCACACAAAAGAAGTTGAACATGAGGCAGTGCAGGTAGCTTGAGCTGATGAGTGACTATGATATTTCTCTACAGTACCACCCGGGAAAAGCCAACGTTGTTGCAGATGCTTTGAGCAGGCATCCCATAGCAATGTGTTTGACTCGAGATCGTCACTTATTAGCGGATTATAGAGTTTGGGCATCGAGATCGTCATTCCAGGGGCTGAGGTACAGATGATGGGCATGCAGATTCAGTCAGGACTGATGGACAGGATTCGAGAGGCACAACACCAGGACAAGCAGCTGAAGAACATCATGGCACAGGCACGGGCCGGTTTGATAGATGACTTCACTGTTCCAGAGGATGGTTCATTGAGAAACAAAACGAGACTTTATGTACCGAGTAGAGAGCTTAGGGAAGAAGTTATGCAGGAGGCACACTGTTTCCAGTATTCTTTACATCCAGGAGCCAACAAGATGTACAAGGATCTGAGAAACCACGTGTGGTGGTATGGTATGAAACGAGAAGTGGCCCGCTTCATTTCTAGATGCCTCGTATTTCAGTAGGTCAAAGCTGAGAGGCAGAGACCAGGAGGGTTTTTTACAGCCACTACCGATACCCGAGTGGAAGTGGGAATATATCACCACGGATTTTGTTTTCGTTCTTTCACGGTCATCGGGAGGAAAAGATGCGATTTAGGTCATCATTGACAAGTTGACCAAATCGACCTACTTTATACCATTCAAAGTAGGGTTATCAACAGATAAGTTGGCGGAGCTTTATATAAAATAGATAGTCAGATTACACAGGGTTCCAGTAAGTATCATTTCCGACCGAGATAGCAGATTCATGTCCCACTTCTGGAGGAGCCTGTAGACTAGCTTGGGCACAATACTCAAGTACAACACCGCCTATCACCCGTAGACGGATGGACAGTCAGAGTGAACCATTCAGACGCTCGAGGATATGCTACGAACGTGCGTGCTAGATTTTGGTAGTACGTGGGAGGCCCATCTATAGCTCGTGGAGTTCTCCTACAACAACAGCTACCAAGCTAGCATCGAGATATCCCCTTTCGAAGTATTGTATGGACGAAGATGTCGTACCCCATTATCTTAGGACGACGCGGGTGAGTGAGCACTTTTGGGACCGAAGATGGTAGTAGATGCTGCAGAGAAGGTCAAGCTGATTAGAAAACGGCTTTGCGTGGCTTAGGACAGACAGAAACACTGGGCCGATAGTCACCGTAGGCCGTTAGAGTTTGAGGTATAGAATTTTCTTATTATAAGCTACGTATAGGACTAGTGGTAACATTTTGTGCGTTATAGGTTGGCGACTTGGTATTTTTGAAGATATCTCTGATACGTGGCACTATTCGTTTCGAAAAAGGCGGTAAACTCAGCCCACGTTTCATTGGGCCGTTTGGTATTCTTGTGAAGGTCGATGCAGTAGCGTACAGATTGGCCTTGCCACCTGTACTGGAAGGAGTGCACAATGTGTTCCACGTGTCGTAACTGAGGCGATATGTGGCGGACCCATCCATGTGTTGGATCATTCGGAGATCGAGGTGGGACCGAGCCTCAGCTATCAAGAGCAGCCCTTGGAGATTTTGGACCGCAGAGAGAAGGTGCTTCGTAATCAGGCGATTCCCTTGGTCTGTGTTGCGTGGAGACATCGCTCTCCGGGCGAATCCACATGGAAGAGAGAGGACGAGATGCGCGAGCGTTACCCCTACCTTTTTGAGCCATGAGGTACATTTTCATAGTGTGTCTATCTTAAATTTCGAGGACAAAATTTTCCCGGGGGTAGGTTTGTAAACCCTTGAATCAATCTTTGTTAATAATTTCTCTAATTTCCTTAAGTACAAAATAAGGTATGTAGTGTGTGAAAACATTCTTCTAAACAAATAAAGTGAATAGGGTTCTTTACAAAAACCAAAATTTCCAGGGACCTTATTGCTATTATTCGGAATTCAAATTCTCCAACAGTCGAATACTCAAGACTCAAGTGGCCTGTACTCCAACCCTTAGTTGAATTCAAATTGTTCTCAAAACATCAGGAGATAAGGCAAAATTTGGATTTAAAACTCGAATCCCTCTATCTATTCTTTCCTTCGTTTCAATCCAACACTACAAATATAGAGGATGGATGACTGCGGTTCCCTACTCTACAAACCCTAGCCATTTATATCTTCCACTGCCAAAAGAACCATCGAATTGACGCCAGGAAGAAGTCAATTTCTGTTCAATCACAAGGTAAGTTCATCATCTATTTTTGACATACCAAGTTACTATTTCCTTTTGTCAGCACGTTAGAAGATTAGAGAAGGATATGTACTTGATGAAATTCCTAGGTAAACCATGAGCAACCCTCACCATGTAGGCAAGAAGTCTAGGATGTTGTACCATTTATAGGGGTTTGTTGCCTATCTCCTAAAGTCATAAAGGATTAAGGATAGAGAGAGTACCTATAACCAACAGGTAGCCAGGACCCCTTTTTACTTTAGGCCAGGATCACAAGACTAACCTATGTACATGGACAGGCTCTGTACAGACGTGGAGGATACTAGTTGTACCTCAAAGAAGCCGAGAACACCCAGTCCTCGCCTATAAACCTCCCTTGTATCCCAGAGATCATGACATAGAGGTACCCTTGTATACTTTTGGAACTGGCATTGAATAACCTCATGTAACCTAAAGGTAAAAGTTAACATCTAACAGGTTCCTAGTACCCTATACATTAAACTACTTGACCTGGGGGGTGCCTTGATATCAACTGTTATATCTACTGACCTATGTGAGTTTGTCACTACCACTTTTCTAGCTTGAGGGTATTTTGGTTATTTTCAAAATTTTAGAATTTAATTTGAATTATTATTATTATTTATAATTAATGTGATTTTTGAGTGATTTTTAGAATAATTGTTTTTGGTGTTTTAGAGACTTTGACTTATGTTGACCTTGTAGACTAACCTAGTGGCTAATCTAGGTCTTGACTTTGTGATTAGGATTTGAAAACCTAGGTTGACTTAAGTTCATGAGGATTAACTCATTGGGATTAATTTGGTGAAATTAGGAGCTAGTTTGATATAGAAATGGCTTGTGAAGTCACAAGTCATTTTATGACTAATAGGCTTAATGGCCCATAGCCCACACCCATTGAACCAAACCCTAACCCTAGGAATTCTGAACAGCCACTATGGTCAGCCCCTCCCCTATTTATATGCTCTTAAAACTAGGGTTGACTCTTTAGGAAACTTTGCCATTTGGAAGAGGTGAGTCCCCAACCTTGTAAATCCCTAGAAAATCTATTTCTTCTTCAAATTCCTTCAAACAAATTGCATTAGGACCTAATGATAGTTTTCTTGCTGTTATTAATGAGTATTTTCAGGGAGCAAACAATTTGAGGAAGTTTGGTAGTTTGTGGAGCTCTTCCCATTTGGGGATTTTGACCCATTGTTCACCTATAGGTATAATCCTCTCTAATTCATTTTAAATTTTGTAAAAATTCATTCTAGGTTGCCCTAACCCTAGACTAACTATAGGAATAGGGTTTCCCAAATTTTTGTGTCGTTTCGTGTCTATTCTGGATACGTATCAATACATATTACTAGGTGTTTGATGAAATGCCCCAATGGGCATTTTGTGTGATTTTTGGGGTTTTGTTTGAATAGGAAATTAGATTTGGGTCTCGCTTACACATTTCTGTAGTTTGTGTCGTGTCTTAGTGTCGTGTCTAGGCTGCACGGACACGTGTACACGCGATCGTGCACACGCGCGCGCGGGTAGTTTTCTCCCCTGCTGCTCGTGCACGATTTCTTTGTGCACAGAGGGTTTCGACCCTTGATTTTTGACATAGGTCTTGTGTCAATGACTGACACGAGGCTCGTAAAGTTTTACGAGTCCTCGTGTCGTGTCGGACACGCTATTCCGTGTGCACGGGGAAACCACTGTGCGGTCCAGTGTGATAATTGGTGTTCTGGTGTTTGAATCGATTTTGATGCTTTTAATTATGTTTAAATTTGTTGAATGGATCCTAAATGTGATGTTTAAACCCCTGTTACACTATGTTACATAATTGTTTGGGTTTTAGGTTGTGCTTTGGCTCGAATTTTGGTGGAACAGTGTATTTCTGATACAAGGACTGATACTGTCAATTCCAGTCCTTCCAAACCATTTTTAATTCCCTATTGTGTTGTGTTTAAACTTGATTTTGATCCTACATGTTACATACCATGTTAGCTAAGTTTATTCACTTGAGTTTTGGATTTGTATATATGATTAGGAAAATTGGTTGTGAGTTTGATTCCTAGTTTTCAACATCCACCTGAGATTTTTTTTTTTGCACACTGTTTCTTAGGAAACCTGAAAATTGATAGACTGAGTTAGTTAAGGGATGTTAATTTTGTTTTGGTTTCTTTTTTAAACTAAATTGTTTCCTGTTTGATGAACTGAGATCAGTTCCCAGTTTTTTTCTACATAAACCTGAGTTGCAATGTTGTGTTTTCCCATAGCCTGGGATTCGGATATATTCCCTGTCATTGACAACTTGAGTCTTGCTTAGCTAATTTGTGTGGTTCAATCATGAGTAAACTGAGATTGAAATCACTGTGAATGGAACTGAATTTTGAATGAATGTCTTTTTCATATGTTAACTGTTATGAAACCTGTGAATGTTTTTAAAACCTGAGTTCTAGTTTCCTTTGAATTATTATTAATTGATTTCCTTTACATTCATGTCAAAACCTGAGATAATGATTGTATAGACTGTTAACTGTTTTGGGGGTTTCCTACAAAAACCTGGGAATGAATTGAACTGGAATTTATTTTCAGTTTTCCCTTTAACTGATGTGCTAACTGCTAATGTAAAAATCTGAGTTTAATCTGAAATATATGAATGCAATATTGTACTCAACCTGGACATTTGTTGGACATTATGGAACTGATTCCTGGGTATTTGTTTGGGGATGGTTTGGTGTGTTTTTGAGAGCAAAATCTGAGATTTAAGGGTAGGACAGAAAACTGGAAGGTTGTATTACTAATTACTGTTTTTTTGTGTTCATTATGTGTGTTCACATTTGACATTAAGTATAGGACTGTTAAATGTTGTAAACTGGTTCCTTCACATGTTACACCACACTCACATGCATGTATCACTCACCCTAACACTCTACCATATCACCAACACATATGTCTCACTACCACACACCCATGTACTCTCGAGTTTCATACACAACCCTCATGTTCACTCACACATATGTTCACTCTTGCCTCACATGTTTCACTAATACTCTCTCTCTCTCTCACTAATACACACACACACACACACATACACATATGCCTTATACTTGAGTGTCCCCCTCTCTCTATTTTCCTATGTATTATAAATATGGTGTTGTGATATGATATGTATATGATATATGGGATACCATATGACATGTATTGTATATATATTATATTATGTGACTAAGGCATGGCTTGGCATGGTGTTGCCTAGTTTAGTCATAGTATAGCCTAGAATAGTTTGGTTAGACCTAGATTAGACTAGTTGACCTAGTTTAGACTTGGTTGACCTAGTTTGACTTCTAGGGTTGACCAGAGTTGACCAAGAGTTGACTTTGGTCTAGATTGACCTAGTTTTATGTAGAATGCATTAATTTGCATTGTATTATCATTCTGGACTTGTTGTGACTCGTACTGTTCTAAATAGGAGCCAGACACCACTCCTCGGACAGTACTTTCATCTCGGACTTTCAGATAGCAGGCGAGTACATTCTCTGATCTTTTCATACCTGTCTGGATATATTCATGCTCTAGATTACTCTACATGATGCTGACACGTATCTCCACGGATTAGTACTATATGGATCCCTTCCTGAGATGTTATCCCTCTACGGGTGCATCGGATATTACATGTTCATGTACTTTATCATGTGCATCACGTACTCCTTGTACTCGTACTAGTTCATATTTTTACATGTTCTCATGTGCCTTCACGTGCCTCATGTACTACTCATTACATGAGTTCACGTATCTTAGTTGTATTCATGTGCTTATAACGTAACTTGAATGGATCCTTGTGTACTGATTGGGGAGGGGTGAGTAGAATTGGTTATGTGAACACTATCCCAAGTAGCTGTATAAATGTGTCTCCTTATTTGTATTTATGTGCCCCTAAGCCGTTTACATAACGATATTGTACTCTAAATCACGTAGTCACTTACAGTCTTTACTATCATGTATCTATTTCCAGTTACAAAATATCTCCTATTTTACTTGTACTTCCATTCAGCACTTCCTGTATTTTACTCTATTGTAATGATTATACTCCTAACCTGATATGAACTGTTGAGAGATATGTGCTCGTTCCCGTCCAGACTGGACCTGTTAAAATATTACAGAGGATGAGGGTGAGGCATTCTGCCCTACTTACTACGGTGCCACACTAGATGAGTGCCCAGATTTGGGCCAGCAGCAGGATCCATTAGCTGTAGACGACACTCCATTAGTTTAGGATTGTCTTTCTATTTTGGGATTATTGTACTAGACTTGAGATATTCTGAGATGTATTTATTTTAGACACTTAGAACTCTGGATTGTATCTCTGTGATTCTCTGTTCTGGATATTGTTATCTTTCATTATCAATCTATTTTACCTGTTCTACCTTAGCTGTGGTTGAGTTATATTTCTGTTGTGTCGCCCCCAATCGGGGAGTATAACTGTTATTACCTTCAATTATTAGATGTTGTGACCTAGGACAGCGTTCTACCGCCGATACTGCTACGTAGGCTGGACGTACCCACGTCTCGTACCCTTACTCTAGGGTGCGGGTCGTGACACGTTTTTAGTGGTGGCCCATGCAGGTCTAGGATATAAGTGTAGTGGTATTCGAACTAGAATATCGCTGCAGCCTGCAGTAGAAATTAGCATATTTTTGAAGGTACTCAATCACACTAGAAAAACTCCTTATCGGATTCCGTATATCTATTTTGCTGCTTATTGTCTTCCTTAGAATTTTAAACTGTCCTCCTTGATTATTTTGACTCATTCTCAGTAATTGCTTCTTGTTTGATCTGTGTCTCCAGGATGGTTGAGACGCGATCGCATCGCCCCGTGACGGGAGAGGCTGGAGAGGGGTCTGCCACCTCTTGTGTCCAGCAGCCAGCTCCCAGTGCCACAGGGCCAGTACAGCCCTCAGGAGTCGGTATTTCTGCCGCTTTTGGAGGAGCACCTCCAGCAGTCAGGAGGCCAGTTGTGATTCCAGAGATCCTTCCTATGCAGCAGCCTCCGCCTGCGGGGATGGTAGATGCTGCCCATCTCTTCTCCTTCGTGGAGAGGATTCTTGAGTCGCACCAGCAGCAGCAGACGAGGCAGACTGTAGATTTCAGGCAGGGGATCGATGAGGCACACCAGCTGGTCCGTACCACAGTCGAGATGATTACAGCTCAGGGGACTCAGCAGCAGCCCCGTCAGAGGGAGAAGGACATCCAGGACTTCCAGAAGATACACCCTCGGGAGTTCTTCGGCACAGAGGGCATCCACATTGCAGACGATTGGATAGAGCATATTGAGAAGATCTTCCGCCTAGCAGAGATACCATCTCGACTCCAGATCGAGGCGGCGGGCAGCCAGATACAGGATTTGGCCCGAGCATGGTATCAGGTAGATCCCATGGTAGGTGTTGAGGGCCAGACTTGGGCCCAGTTCAAGGAGCTGTTTAAGGAGCAGTTCTTTCCTGATATTGCCTTGGGAGGTATCGAGGCACAGTTCGAGGCTCTGGTTCAGGAGAACCAGACAGTAGCTAAGTATGCCGGGGAGTTCTACAGATTGGCCCGGTTCATTGATGACTTGACTGAGAAGACGAAGGCGAGGAAGTTTCGTCGAGGTCTGATTAGAGAGATTCGGTCGCTGACTAAGAGCGACCGGAATGCCCCTTTTTCTGAGATATTTTCTGGGGCCATGGCAGCGGAAGACGACCTAGGACTGAAACTGAAGAGGGGTCGTGACTTCCAGAGTGGCAGTAGCAGTCAGGGGCAGGCCAAGAGGCCTCACTTCCAGCAGCAGCAGCAGCAGAGGCCAGTACAGCAGTATCAGCAGCAGCAGAGGCCAGTACAGCAGTACCAGCAGCAGAGAGGGCAGCAGGCACCTCGTCCGGTAGTTATTTGTGCCTTCTGCAAGAAGCCAGGGCACATGATCCATGAGTGCGGGAAGAAGCTAGGCAAGTGCCTACTTTGTGGTGCTGGAGATCACCAGTTGAGGGACTGCCTAGGGGCTTTTGGGTGAGGACAGCAGGGAGGTGGAGCTAAGGCTCCAGCAGGCCAGCAGAGGGGACCAGCCCTGCCGACCCAGCAGCAGAGGTTTCAGCAGCACCAGCAGCAGGCACGAGGTGGACAGCAGGGGCGAGCTTTCGCCATGGCAGCTGAGGATGTCGAGGCCATCGGAGAGCTGATAGCAGGTTCGGTTCTCCTAGATTCCCTTCCAGCATTTGCACTCTTTGATTCCGGGGCTTCCCACAGCTTTGTGTCAGTATCGTATGCTATTAGACACAGTTTGATTTCTGAACCATTGCCTAGGACCTGCAAGATCACGACCGGAGGTGGGGTCATCCTCGTGAGTGATGTTTGCAGAGGGCAGAGTGTCATTTTGGGAGGCCGAGAGTTGGGGGTGAGTCTACTAGTCATGCCATTACCGATCTACGACATTGTATTAGGCATGGACTGGCTGAGTAGACACCACACCCGCATTGATTGTCGTGGGGATAGAGTTTTGTTCGGGGCGCCAGGAGAGCCAGAGTTTGAGTACACCCGGCGGCAGGCAGAGCAGGATGGCGGAGTCTTTTGTGGAGTTTCAGTTGAGGAGCAGGTGGCTCCGTATCCTTTGATCGCAGAGTTTATGGACGTGTTTCCAGAGGAGTTGCCAGGGCTTCCACCGGACGGAGATGTAGAGTTCTCGATAGACTTGGTTCCCGACGCGGAACCGATCTCCCAGCATGTCTATCGAGTGAACAACAGCGAGTTAGTGGAGCTAAAGAAGCAGGTGGATGAGCTGCAGGACAAGGGCTTCATTCGCTCGAGTTCTTCACCTTGGGGTGCACCGGTACTTTTCGTACCCAAGAAGGATGGATCGGTACGGATGTGTATCGACTACAGGGCACTTAACAACCTGACAATCAAGAACAGATACCCACTGTCGCGGATCGATGATCTGTTTGATCAGTTGAGCGGAGCACGGGTGTTCTCCAAGATTGATTTGAGGTCGGGTTATCACCAGGTGAAGGTGAAGAAGGAGGATATCCCCATGACCGCTTTCAGGATGCGGTACGAACAGTTTGAGTTTTTGGTTATGCCGTTTGGGCTAACCAATGCACCAGCAGTGTTTATGAATCTAATGAACAAGGTGTTCCACCAGTACTTGTACAAGTTCGTGGTGGTGTTCATTGATGATATCTTGATATATTCTAAGACAGAGGAGGAGCACGAGAAGCATCTGCGGATAGTGCTAGAGACTCTCAGGTGGGAGCAGCTTTATGGAAAACTCTCCAAGTGTGAGTTCTTCTTGGATCGGGTGGATTTCTTGGGGCATGTGGTGACTGGAGATGGTATCTCAGTTGACCCCAAGAAGATTGTAGCAGTTGAGGCTTGGACAGCGCCGACTTCAGTGGCAGAGATCAGGAGTTTCCTGGGGCTGGCAGGATATTACAGGAGATTCGTGCAAGATTTCTCCTTGGTTGCAGAGCCGTTGACACGGTTGACCCGGAAGGATACTGAGTTTGTTTGGTCAGAGGAGTGTCAGGCAGCTTTTGATGAGTTGAAGAAGCGGCTTACGATAGCTCCGATTCTGACATTGCCTTCAGGATCAGGTAGATTCACTATTTATAGTAATGCTTCAGGGAAGGGGCTGGGTTGCGTCTTGCAGCAGCATGGGAAGGTGATTGCCTATACTTCCAGGCAATTACGTCCCCATGAGAAGAACTACCCTACCCATGACCTGGAGCTGGCGGCGGTGATTTTTGCTATGAAGTTATGGAAGCACTATCTGTATGGCGAGAGGGTGGAGATTTTCACAGATCACAAGAGCTTGAAGTATGTGTTTACACAGAAGGAGCTCAACATGAGACAGCGCAGGTGGCTTGAGTTGATGAAGAACTTTGACATCGTACTTCAGTATCACCCAGGGAAGGCCAACGTGGTTGCCGATGCCTTGAGTAGGTATCCGACAACCATGTGTTTGACTATGGATTGGCACCTGCTTGCAGATTTGGAGAGCCTTGGGATAGAGGTGATTGTGCCTGGAGTACAGATGAAGTTATGGGGCCTTCAGATACAGTCGGACTTGATGGACAGGATCAAGGCGGCACAGTTCGATGATATAGCTCTGCGGTGTATCCGAGAGCAGATCAGTATGGGAGTGGAGGATATTGAGTTCTCACTTGCAGAGGATGGTGCCCTGAGGCACGGTTCCCGGTTATATGTGCCCAGCGGGGAGCTCAGAGAGCAGATTATGCAGGAGGCTCACAGATCACAGTACTCTATACATCCTGGTGCCAACAAGATGTATAGAGATCTGCGAGAGCATATTTGGTGGTACGGGATGAAGAGGGAGGTGTCCAACTTTGTAGCCAGATGCTTGATCTGTCAGCAGGTCAAGGCAGAGAGACAGAAGCCCGGGGGATTGTTGCAGCCGTTGCCCATTCCAAAGTGGAAGTGGGAACATATTACCATAGATTTTGTATCGGGGTTGCCGCGTACACCAGGAGGAAAAGACGCGATTTGGGTCATCGTTGACAGGTTGACCAAATCGGCCCACTTCTTGCCATTCAAGGTGGGTACGTCTACAGAGAGGCTGGCGGAGTTGTATATGAAACAGATAGTCAGGATTCACGGAGTTCCCGTCAGCATAGTCTCAGATCGGGATAGCCGCTTTACTTCCTATTTCTGGAGGAGTCTGCAGACTAGCTTGGGCACTCAGCTCAAGTTTAGTACCACATACCACCCCCAGACGGACGGACAGTCAGAGAGGACTATTCAGACCCTTGAGGATATGCTGCGGACGTGCGTCCTGGATTTTGGAGGTTCCTGGAAGGATCACCTGCATTTGGTAGAGTTTGCTTACAACAACACTTATCAGGCCAGCATTGAGATGTCACCGTTTGAGGCTCTGTACGGGCGTAGGTGTCGTACACCCTTATCTTGGGATGATGTTGGAGAGCGAGCTTTACTGGGACCAGAGATGGTTGTTGACGCAGCCGAGAAGGTGAAGCTCATCAGGGACAGACTTCACGTGGTGCAGGATAGACATCAGTACTGGGCCGATAGCCACCGGAGGCCGCTAGAGTTTGAGGTACAGATTTAGAGATAGGATTAGAAGTAGGTTGTATTTTGTTTTGTTGATTGATCGTGTTTGATTTTTAGTAACTTGAGACCTTGCTTGTGATTAGGTTGGAGACATGGTTTTTCTGCGGATATCTCCGATACGTGGTACGATACGTTTTGGTGGAGGTGGGAAGCTTAGCCCGCGCTTCATCGGCCCTTTCGTTATCAGCGGGAGAGTCGGTGACGTGGCATACAGGCTAGACTTGCCACCTGTACTAGTGGAAGTTCACAACGTATTTCACGTATCCCAGCTGAGACGGTACGTGGCTGACCCTAGCCATGTGCTCGATCACTCGGAGATAGAGGTTGGACCTACTCTCAGTTATCCAGAGCAGCCTGTAGAGATTCTGGATCGCCGAGGGAAGGTATTGAGGAACCGGGTGATACCCTTGGTACGCGTCGCATGGAGACATCATTCTCCAGGAGAGTCTACCTGGGAGCGGGATGATGAGATGCGCGAGCAGTACCCCTATCTTTTTGGACCATGAGGTATACTTTCTATCCTTCTTAGCAGTTAGTTTCGCCTTTAAATTTCGAGGACGAAATTATTTTAAGGGGGGTAGATTTGTCACTACCACTTTTCTAGCTTGAGGGTATTTTGGTCATTTTCAAAATTTTAGAATTTAATTTGAATTATTATTATTATTTATAATTAATGTGATTTTTGAGTGATTTTTAGAATAATTATTTTTGGTGTTTTAGAGACTTTGACTTATGTTGACCTTGTAGACTAACCTAGTGGCTAACCTAGGTCTTGACTTTGTGATTAGGATTTGAAAACCTAGGTTGACTTAAGTTCATGAGGATTAACTCATTGGGATTAATTTGGTGAAATTAGGAGCTAGTTTGATATAGAAATGGCTTGTGAAGTCACAAGTCATTTTATGACTAATAGGCTTAATGGCCCATAGCCCACACCCATTGAACCAAGCCCTAACCCTAGGAATTCTGAACAGCCACTATGGTCAGCCCCTCCCCTATTTATATGCTCTTAAAACTAGGGTTGCCTCTTTAGGAAACTTTGCCATTTGGAAAAGGTGAGTCCCCAACCTTGTAAATCCCTAGAAAATCCATTTCTTCTCCAAATTCCTTCAAACAAATTGCATTAGGACCTAATGATAGTTTTCTTGCTGTTATTAATAAGTATTTTCAGGGAGCAAACAATTTGAGGAAGTTTGGTGGTTTGTGGAGCTCTTCCCATTTGGGGATTTTGACCCATTGTTCACCTATAGGTATAATCCTCTCTAATTCATTTTAAATTCTATAAAAATTCATTCTAGGTTGCCCTAACCCTAGCCTAACTATAGGAATAGGGTTTCCCAAATTTTTGTGTCGTTTCGTGTCCATTCTGGACACGTATCAGTGTATATTACTAGGTGTTTGATGAAATGCCCCAATGGGCATTTCGTGTGATTTTTGGAGTTTTGTTTGAATAGGAAATTAGATTTGGGTCTCGCTTACACATTTCTGTAGTTTGTGTCGTGTCTTAGTGTCGTGTCTAGGCTGCACGGACACGTGTACACGCGGTCGTGCACACGCGCGCGCGGGCAGTTTTCTCCCCTGCTGCTCGTGCACGATTTCTCTGTGCACAGAGGGTTTCGACCCTTGATTTTTGACATAGGGCTTGTGTCAATGACTGACATGAGGCTCGTAAAGTTTCACGAGTCCTCGTGTCGTGTCGGACACGCTATTCCGTGTGCACAGAGAAACCACTGTGCGGTCCAGTGTGATAATTGGTGTTCTGGTGTTTGAATCGATTTTGATGCTTTTAATTATGTTTAAATTTGTTGAATGGATCCTAAATGTGATGTTTAAACCCCTCTTACACTATGTTACATAATTGTTTGGGTTTTAGGTTGTGCTTTGGCTCGAATTTTGGTGGAACAGTGTATTTCTGATACAAGGACTGATACTGTCAATTCCAGTCCTTCCAAACCATTTTTAATTCCCTATTGTGTTGTGTTTAAACTTGATTTTGATCCTACATGTTACATACCATGTTAGCTAAGTTTATTCACTTGAGTTTTGGATTTGTATGTATGATTAGGAAAATTGGTTGTGAGTTTGATTCATAGTTTTCAACATCCACCTGAGATTTGTTTTTTTTTTGCACACTGTTTCTTAGAAAACCTAAAAATTGATAGACTGAGTTAGTTAAGGGATGTTAGTTTATTTTGGTTTCCTTTTTAAACTAAATTGTTTCCTGTTTGATGAACTGAGATCAGTTCCCTATTTTTTTCTACATAAATCTGTGTTACAATATTGTGTTTTCCCATAGCCTGGGATTCGGATATGTTCCCTGTCATTGACAACTTGAGTCCTTCTTAGCTAATTTGTGTGGTTCAATCATGAGTAAACTGAGATTGAAATGACTGTGAATGGAACTGAATTTTGAATGAATGTCTTTTTTATATGTTAACTGTTATGAAACCTGTGAATGTTTTCAAAACCTGAGTTCTAGTTTCCTTTGAATTATTGTTAATTGATTTCCTTTACATTCATGTCAAAACCTGAGATAATGATTGTATAGACTGTTAACTGTTTTGGGGGTTTCCTACAAAAACCTGGGAATGAATTGAACTGGAATTTATTTCCAGTTTTCCCTTTAACTGATGTGCTCACTGCTAATGTAAAAATTTGAGTTTAATCTGAAATATGTGAATGCAATATTGTACTCAACCTGGACATTTGTTGGACATTATGGAACTAATTCCTGGGTATTTGTTTGGGGATGGTTTGGTGTGTTTTTGAGAGCAAAATCTGAGATTTAAGGGTAGGACAGAAAACTGGAAGGTTGTATTAGTAATTACTGTTTTTTTTGTGTTCCTTATGTGTATTCACATTTGACATTAAGTATAGGACTGTTAAATGTTGTAAACTGGTTCCTTCACATGTTACACCACACTCACATGCATGTATCACTCACCCTAACACTCTACCATATCACCAACACATATGTCTCACTACCACACACCCATGTACTCTCAAGTTTCATACACAACCCTCATGTTCACTCACACATATGTTCACTCTTGCCTCACATGTTTCACTAACACTCTCTCTCTCACTAATACACACACACACATACACATATGCCTTGTACTTGAGTGTCCTCCTCTCTCTCTTTTCCTATGTATTATATATATGGTGTTGTGATATGATATGTATATGATATATGGGATACCATATGACATGTATTGTATATATATTATATTATGTGACTAAGGCATGGCTTGGCATGGTGTTGCCTAGTTTAGTCATGGTATAGCCTAGAATAGTTTGGTTAGACCTAGATTAGACTAGTTAACCTAGTTTAGACTTGGTTGACCTAGTTTGACTTCTAGGGTTGACCAGAGTTGACCAAGAGTTGACTTTGGTCTAGATTGACCTAGTTTCATGTAGAATGCATTAATTTACATTGTATTATCATTCTGGACTTATTGTGACTCGTACTGTTCTAAATAGGAGCCAGACACCACTCATCGAACAGTACTTTCATCTCGGACTTTCAGATAGCAGGCGAGTACATTCTCTGATCTTTTCATACCTGTCTGGATATATTCATGCTCTAGATTACTCTACATGATGCTGACACGTATCTCCACGGATTAGTACTATATGGATCCCTTCCTGAGATGTTATCCCTCTACGGATGCATCGGGTATTACATGTTCATGTACTTTATCATGTGCATCACGTACTCCTTGTACTCGTACTAGTTCATGTTTTTACATGTTCTCATGTGCCTTCACGTGCCTCATGTACTACTCATTACATGAGTTCACGTATCTTAGTTGTATTCATGTGCTTATAACGTAACTTGAATGGATCCTTGTGTACTGATTGGGGCGGGGTGAGTAGAATTGGTTATGTGAACACTATCCCAAGTAGCTGTATAAATGTGCCTCCTTATTTGTATTCATGTGCCCCTAAGCCGTTTACATAACCATATTATACTCTAAATCACGTAGTCACTTCCAGTCTTTACTATCATATATCTATTTCCAGTTACAAAATATCTCCTGTTTTACTTATACTTCTATTCAGCACTTCCTGTATTTTACTCTATTGCAATGATTATACTCCTAACCTGATATGAACTGTTGAGAGATATGTGCTCGTTCCCGTCCTGACTGGACCTGTTAAAATATTACAGAGGACGAGGCTGAGGTGTTCTGCCCTACTTACTACGGTGCCACACTAGATGAGTGCCCAGATTTGGACCAGCAGCAGGATCCATTAGCTGTAGACGACACTCCATTAGTTTAGGATTGTCTTTCTATTTTGGGATTATTGTACTAGACTTGAGATATTCTGAGATATATTTATTTTAGACACTTAGAACTCTGGATTGTATCTCTGTGATTCTCTATTCTGGATATTGTTATCTTTCATTATCAATCTATCTTACCTGTTCTACCTTAGCTGTGGTTGAGTTATATTTCTGTTGTGTCACCCCCATTCGGGGAGTATAACTATTATTACCTTCAATTGTTAGATGTTGTGACCTAGGACAGCGTTCTACCGCCGACACTGCGGCGTAGGCTGGACGTACCCACGTCTCGTGCCCTTACTCTAGGGTGCGGGTCGTGACAGAGTTGGTATCCAAGAATAAAACCTTAAGCTATAGTTGGTTGCATAGCGATGTGGGACTCACATCAGGGCTCAACTGACATCGGATTTATGGTAACAGTTAAGGTATCATATAGGTTGGGTAACTCTAGGATGTCAAGGAGTTCCTATACCTAGCCTAACAAAACATTAGGCTACGAGGATGCTACCTACAGCTCCAACCTGGTAGCAGAGCACCCAAACCAAATGGCTCATATATCAGAGCAATTTGGGGGTTTTGATGTGGGCCACTCAAATCTAACTACTGCAATAGCCTTACCCACTTCCCTAGGTTACACTGCACATAACCTTTACATGCTAAGGTTCCTAAAAGTTCGACATGTTAGTACTGATCTTGTGAAACCCTACATTAGTTGAGAACCTTGTCTATTTTAGACCATATCCTTGAGTTTGTATCCTGTACAAAAGTAAGGCAGTATGGCGCCTACAGATATGGGAAATACGAAATAGGCAAGGTTTAATAACAAGGATATTAGCCTGGAGAGGATAGCCCCTATTCTCAGATCCCTTAATATCCAGTAGACTTTATATGTGAACTTTACCTCTAACCATTTAAATACTGCCGTAGGAGTTTTACAGGTTACTGACGCATAAACTCCCCTTGCATCCATTAAGAAACTGTAATAAGAACTCCCTTGTGTCCATTAGGTTCGATAAGTGAACCTTCTTAGTGTCCAGTAGATGTTGCTAAATGAGTCTCCCTTGTATTCAGTAGAGATGGGCATGTGAGCCCTCCTTGTATACCAAATTGGTAATGACATTTGAATATATTTCTGTTATCCTATGCAATATTTCTAATTGACCAATTACCTAATAAAGCCTTAGACCCTGGGGCCTTAGACCCACCTTGTAATGCGATATGTTGCATTACTGATGTTATCTCACATATTACTTTAAAAAGTTTTAAAGAAGATATTACCAGATAACTTATCCATATGACAACATACATAGCAAGTAGTACATCTGACCAGCTGAGTATCAACAGAAGATTAGAAAGCATTAGCAATAAGGGGGGAACTATCACTGCTAGTGTGTCAAGTTAGGGGACCAATCACCTCAAGAAATAGAATAACAGCTAGGGAAATACCTTATGTGGGTGTGGGATTAACTGTTTGAAACCTAAGGAATAGGCTATTATCACAATAGAAAGATGAGACTAGAGTATAAAGTCAAAATAGTATACTTAAGTAGAAACCTAGTACAGGAAGTACCAAGGGCTAGGTATGAAAAGGGAGCTAGATTATGTAAGTGTGGTAGTGAACCAAACCTTAACCTATACCAATAGAGAGTATCTAGTGAACCAATAAACCAAATAATAAGTAGATGGTTAATTTTTGAATCAAACTACATTTGACATTGCAAATGTGTCTAATCAGGTTACTTGGACCTCGATTTGGACTCTGATCAGTACCAACATCTCAAGACACCAGGCGAGTACAGTTTGTTGTTTTTTTCGATATTGATTATTACTATATTTCACTGTTGGTCATTCTTTATGTGGTTTTTGTCTCTTTTTTATATGCTGTCATATTTTGTGGAGTCGGGAATGAGAAGTACCAAGGATGTGTGATCCGATCTTAGATATTGTAGATCTCGTAGACATTGTTTATGTTCTGCAAGTAGACCTCGTAGATATTGTTTATTTTCTGCAAGTAGACCTCGTAGACATTGTTTATTATCTGCAAGTAGACCTCGTAGACCTCACGGTGTAGTATCCCAGACTGATCACATATCAAGGGTACTTCAAACAGTTGGGAATGTATTTTTGGTTTATTTATTTACTGTTGATTTTTCTGTTATTTCTCACATCTTTTCTGTTTATTTTAAAACATATAATTAATGCCTAACCTCTGCTTTATAGTCACATTTATATATTGGAACTATATTCAGTGAATTGTACTCGTTCCATCCTGACTGGGTAACCCAAAATTTTAGGTATTTGTGATAAGGATTTATGCCCTGAACAGTATGGTCCTTATTTGGGAGATGTCGCCGACACGGATTTTGCCTTTCAGGAGGAGTTCGTATCAGCTGACCCCGTTTCTCTTGCTAAGATGTTTTTAGATATTTTGAGACATTGTAGTGGATATTGATATTTGATTTCTGAGACTTGTAGTTGGGAGTTTATTTATCTGTGGACTTCACACATTCATTATGAGTTTAGTATCATATATATCTTCCTATTTCTACCCAGTTGAGTTGTGATCTTGTGTTGTTGTCTCCCAATTGGAGCACATACTATTATTGCGTGGTTGTTCATCATATTGTTATAGTATTCTACTACCGACTCTGCGGCATAGGCTGGGCGTGTGTACGATTCATGCCCAATTATTGGGTGCAGGTCATGACACTATATATGCACCTAAGCTAACTATAGTGTAGCTGACAGACCCCCTTCTTCCAAACTACTCACCATACTAAACACACACTTGAATAGGTGTGGACACTCACCCACATTTCCATCTGCACATCTTGTTATCTATTTATCTATATATAGTGCACACACACACTTGGATATGTATGGACACACGCACACATACACACACATGTGGGCACATCTGTAGATATAAAAAAATGTCTTTATATAGGTACATACATTCTATATACAATCTATCTACCTATATGGCTAAACACACACATACATGCCCTTCCCCTGATCACACACCTAATTGATACTCTTAGGCCACCACTAACCATGACACCTACACATACACATGTACATTCCTATACATACACACACATATATTCCTATATATGCACATATAGGTACACACTCACACAAGTGTATCACGAGACTCACACCCACTCATCTAATCCTCATATGTAGCATCCGCTATCAAATCTTCTATATTGATTAAATAACATTGGGGTTTTATGGGAATTTGAATTTTTCGATCGTAGTGGTACGAACCTAAGTCTATAGGTGTGATATACTAACATCTGGTTATATAATGGTATCTATGATACTAGATAGCTCGAATAGGTTATTTTAGCTATTTTTGAATTTTCTGTAAATTTTTGTAATTTTAGATAAGTTTTTACTATAGTATTATTATTTTGAAAGCTTTTATAATTTTTTGTGAGGGCACCCGGGGTCATTCTAGAGCCCAAATATTTTATTTGGGTTCTAGACGGTCAAATATATTTTCTATAGTTTTCTAAAAAAATTTGGAGTTTTAGGAATTTTCTGGAATGTTTTAATAATTAAAATATAGGAAAAACCTATTTCTAGGACTTCTAGGATTTATTGTAGAAAGCCTATGACCAAATATTGACCCCAAATTTTTTTTAGGGTTCCATAGGTTATTTTAGATTTTCTAGAATTTTTCCAGAATTTTATGGCTATTTTAATATTTATTATGATTTTCTGTAAGCAAAACTGATTTAAAAACCATTTTCTGATTGTTATAAACCCTTTCCATAAATCAATTACCTAGTCAGCTTATTCGGGCCCACACATCAGCCATATCCGGCCAAACTGTAGGGTCCAGCCGTCAGTGAGAGGCCACGTGGGGGGCAAATATTTTTGGTCCGCAGCCACAATACTAAGCTGAGCCTGGCTTGGAGACTAAAGCCAAGCCGGTCTCACAACAACCGTTTGATCCGAGCGGGAGGACGCCAGATTATGCCACGTGGCACTTTCCAACCGACTCCGATCAGCCACTGACTTCTATCATATATATATATATATATATATATATATATATATATATATATATATATATATATATATATAAGTTATTAGAGTATTTCAAAAAAACACTAAGAAATTCCTGCTGATTTTGACGGTGGTTTGATCTAGGGTTCTTCCAACTTCGTGAAGCGATTGCCGCCAACCCCGACATTCTTTTCACATGCTATTTTTTTGTCAGAAACGTATCAAGGTATAGTTTCTGAATATATAATTTATTTTCATATATTATGAACCTAAATTTCTAGAAAATTCGTAGAGGTCTAGTTGTATGAAATTTGACATGTTTCGGTATTTTCGAGATTCCGGGAGAACCAGGAATCAGAATCATGAACCGTTTGAAGTTTTGGAAACTAACTTAGAGATCTAAAACATATATTTTTAACAAAAATTAATACGTTCATCTAGTGTAAGCCCCCTATTTTTATTTATGTATTTATTATATTATTTATTTATGAGCTATAGGCATTCATATACTATTTTCCTTTTTACTAAATTATAATTGTGAGATTTCCTTACATATATATATATATATATATATATATATATATATATATATATATATATATAGATTTTAGTAGAAATATATATATATTGTCAATAATAATATTATCATATAAATTCCTTAATTTAATTACTGGTTAAGGTAGTTCATTTTATACATTGTAATGAATTAAAGAATTTATTTTAAATAGAATATGTATAAATTCTCATATTTATGTAAAGAGTTTAGGATTACAGTATAATTAAAATTTTGCATTTATTGATGATTTTATTCTTGAAAACAAAGAAAAAGGATAATTTTTTTTATATTTCTAAGTTAGGCTCCATAAATAACCTAAGGCTTAATCTCTATTAATACTTTTTTATTTTGTTCGGCCCAAGAAAGGCCCTGGCACCTTAATAGCCCACCCCCTTCTTTGTGGATCCGGGCGCAGCGGATTGCACCGCAGCCCTTAACCCATTAATCCAAACCCGCTTGTCCCTATATCAGCTGCTGCAACTATTCTTCTTCGCATTTGGCGGGTGGGCTCTTTCCACGCCCAAACCCGACTCACATTCCAACCCGAAAACCATTTCCTTTCAAATTTTGGCTGTTGCTTCATATCCTCGTTGGTTCGTACAGTAGCACCTGCATTTTTACAGGCATACATGTACAGTAGCACCCGCTCCTTTCTCACCTCTCGTCTCTCTCTATATATTCAACCATTCTCTCCTCTCCCATTGCAAAACCTAGCCGCCAGCGCTCGTGAGTAAGCCCTTCTGTTGGTGCTCTTAATTCCTTGACGTGTTGGGAGCTCTCAACATGCCTAGTAAAGTTTAGTCCCAAACGGAAAGTGCACCATGAGGTATCTCAACATATATACTTGTATGTATTGTTGGAATATGCATATGGGGTGGTGACCCTAAGGAGGGAACCATTTGGGTGATTTTACTAGGAGGTAACGATAATGCTCTATGGTAAAGCATTCATGCGTTTTGCTCTTGGGAAATTTATTTCCATAGGAGCTAAGCCCCGCGACTCTGACACGGACTCAGGCTCAGGCTCATGGGCTCATGAGGCATAATATGGCATTTTGTTGGCGCAACTTGTTACAGATCGTGCCTATGCATGATCTGTGCGGTTACTGCACGTTCGGAGTGGTTTTTACCACGTCCCGAATATTGTGCAAATCGGACAGTTGCCACTCAGGCCTATATAAGGTCTCTTCTCTCCACAGGACAAAGAGAAGAGTACACATAATGTCAAAAAAAGTTTACAAGTATTTTTTAACACAAGTAAACAGAGGCTATGAGAAAGAAAAGAGGCTTTGCACCAGCATTGCTTTAGCACGGGAGTCCGTATACTATCCGAGGAGTCAGAAGAGCAGGAGTGTTCCAAAGTTCTCCGACGAACTTGCTGGTTCTTGGATTCTATTCGTGTGGGGGCGAATATAGCTTTGAGCAACGGTGATCATTCACCCCAGTAGGAGTTCTTCTATCTATCGTCTGTCATCTTCTCTGCTGCTGTTAGCATATCGATCCGTACCTTCTGTTTAGAAGTGCTACTGTCGTTTGCTACAGATTATGAAATCTTTCTAGATTCTCGTAATCCAGAATCCTCCTAGGATCTCTGATACGCGCCTTCTTTGAAGTGTTGCATTGAAACATTGTCTTTACAATTATTTCAATTTTTCAGTTTTCTATCGAAAATTGTGCTCCGGCACTAACAATCTCAAAGCTATATTGCTACGATGGAAAACTTTAATGCTTCACTCCTTAATACTGACTTTTGTAAATTAGAAAAGTTTAATGGAGAGCATTATCAAGTCTGGAAGAGGAAGGTTTATCTCACTCTTCAACTCAGAGACGTTGATCACGTGCTTCTTGAAAAGGAACCTACTATTCCAGATACTAGGTCTGCTGCCACAATCACTGCGGCTACTAAACTTCATGCCAAGTGGAGAAGGGAGAATAGCATTTGCAGGCTGCTTATCCTGAATGCTATAGAGGATTCCCTAGCAGAATCCTACAGTAAGAAGACTATTGCTAGAGACATATGGGCTTCTCTGGAGAAATATACGAAGATGACAAAAACAGGGGCAAGATATTTGTGGTTGAAAAATATCACAAATGGCTCTTTAAGGACGAGAAGTCTATGCTGCCGCTAGTGAAGGAATTCCTGAAGCTGCGACAGAAGCTGGAAGACGAGGCGATGCCCCTCCCCGACAAGTTTGTTGTTGGAGGGATTGTCTCTAAGCTCCCTGCTGGGTGGAGCAAGTTCTATGCAAACATACATAGGAAGAAGTTAGAGATTTCTCTTGAAGATCTCGTACAAGAAGTATATGTTGAGGACCAGATACAGGCTCAACTGAAAATGGATGCACTGTCCAAGCAACTGGCTAACGCCAATTTGATTCATACAAGGGAACCAAGGGGAAAGCATGTGGCTTCCCACAGCAAGAAGAAGGACCCTGACAATCTGAAAGTCAAGGGAACTTCTTTCAAGCAAAAGAAGCCAAAGTCTCATTTGGCTTATTTCAAGTGTGGCAAGAAGTGCCACTTTAAGAGTGAATACAAAGCAACGACCAAGCAATCAGAGAAAGGAGAGCCTAGGAAGGTATCTATGATCACTGACGTTGTTGCTATGATTGCGTAGGTTGATGCGGTTGATGCGGTAGAGACTGACTCTGACTGGTGGGTAGACCCTGGAGCCACCTTCCATGTCAGCTCCAGCAAGGAGTGGTTCATCACCTACACACCTACTTCTGAAGTGGTTATGGTGGCGAACCAGGCACAAGCTGAAGTGCTCAGGATTGGGACGATGGTATTGAAGCTAACTTCTGGCAAGTCTCTGACGCTTCAAGGCGTGAAGCACGTACCTGCTATCGCCAAGAACCTGATCTCAGGAGGCCTACTCCGTAACGCAGGCCTCAGGATGGACATCAATGCTGGCTAGATGGTGATATCTATTAAGGGAACATATTTCGGAAAAGCTTTTTATACCGAAGGAATGTTCAAAATTTAGCTTATAAATCAGTCCAATGTAATTAATGCAATCACTCCTTCAGCTTATACTCTTGAGTTGTGGCATAATAGGCTAGGACATGTTCATTGTAAATGAAAAAACAAAATGTCTAGTGTAGGACTTATCTCCAAGTGTGGCGGTAAGGTAGAGAAATATGAAGTTTGTGCTCAAACAAAAATTATAAGGAAACCCTTTTCTCGGGTTTATCGAAGTACAGATGTAATGCCTGTAGTTCGTATTACGTATCTTGGAATACGTGTACATATTTGTTTTTGTATTGCATATCTCTTAGCTTGTCCCGGTTTATTTTGGGTTGGTTCGGCTAGACTTGGGTTGCCTTGGTTCATCATGAACCAAGGGGAGAACCCCTACCTACCACCACCATCATCCTTTATTAACCCATTCCTTTAATTCTCTCTCTTCATTTACTTCTTCTTCTCCCACCATTACTTCTTCAACCACCAGGAGAGTGAGAGAGATAGAGCTTAGGCAAGTGCATCTTGCTTCATGGAGGAACATAAATTTTATTGTTCTATTCTCTTCTTTACAGCATTCTAAGACACTTTAGTGCTTGGCATTTTCAATTTCCATGGCTAAATTCTTCTAGATCTAAGATTATAGTATTTTCGAATTTCTTGGGTTTTGATCTGTTTAACTTTATTATTTTTAAGTTTTGATGGTTCCATGTTGTAGAGAATTTCGTTCTACCCCATTTTGACCTATGGAAGTCCAAATTTAGGCTTACGATGAAGGTTTTAATGGAGCTTGGAAGCTATGGGTTCCATGGCCATCATTCTCAGACTTTCTGAGAAGATGGGTACCCACTTACTCAGCCGCATAGATGGGTACCCACTTACCCAGCACTTAGCCGCATGAGATTCATTTTACTCAGCCGCATAGATGGGTACCCACTTACTCAGCCGCATATATGGGTACCCACTTACTCAGCCGCATAGATGGGTACCCACTTACCCAGCCGCATGAGATTCATTCACTTAGCCGCATGAGATTCATTTTACTCAGCCGCATAGATGGGTACCCACTTACTCAGCCGCATAGATGGGTACCCATCTACTGCCGCATGAGCCCCCAATTCACCCTTGGCCGTATAGTATCTAATTTGATTGTTTTTCTTATCCTATTTGGCTGGTTTATGGTCAGAATTTCTTCCAACTCCCAACATAAAAGTTGTAGATCTTTTCCTTGGCTTCAAGAATATGTTATTAACTATTTATGCAACTTTTCTCATTTATAATACTGTAAGGATGGAACACGATAGTGGCCCGTCATGGCGCACTCTTGATAAGTAACCCGGACATGATATACCTCGATATGTTGTTGCGACAGCTAGCACGACATGACAAGTATGAAAGACCTGGACACCGTGGGCGATTGTGTTTATACAAATAAACTGGTACTGTCTTGCATCATGTCTAGGATGGGGATCCCTGAGTACCACGGTCAGGGGTACCAACTGAAATTGACTAAGGCTAATTAACTAGAATGATTCAGTAGTCATGAAGAGATTCCCAGCTACAGGCAATCCCGTTATCTGGGCGCATTAAGTGGACTTGTAGCCTACCGACGAGTAGGGCACATTTCCAGCACACAGTCATGTGGTGCACCCTTCATAAACGGACATTCGACCCGGATAACCGGATGGTCTGCAGGGCTTGTGGCTGTTGTGATAATCTTATTGCATCTTGCTAGTAACTAGGCTGTGATAACCCTAGTTAGTTAAAAGTATCAAGCCGTACTCTTGATTGGCCGTGATTGATTGGATGAAGTTTATTCCAGCTTAGTCTTATCCTGATCCTGTGCAAGATTGGGACATGACATGATTATTGATGCTTGCCTTAACAATAACGATCAGGGGTCCAGTTCTGTTCAGGCGAAGGGTTACAACCCCGGTCCTTGTTTGGTTTAAGGGTTGTAACCTGGCTCCCGGAGCAGTTCTGTGTCCTCTCTTCGTTTATTGTCTTATTGCAACCCCATGCCATGCTCGTCATGTTCTTTTACCTTATTTCAATACCATGATTATTTATACTGGCCTTAGCAATAAAGATCAGGGGTCCAGTTCTGTTTAGGGAAAGGGTTACAACCCCGGTCCTTGTTTGGTTAAGGGTTGTAATCTGGCTCCCGGAGCAGTTCTGTGTCCTCTCTTCGTTTATTGTCTCCACTATACCAATAGTACTGAGACGAGTTTCTATTCAGGTGAAGGGTTACAACCCGGGTCCTTGTTTGGTTTAAGGGTTGTGACCTGGCTACTTGAATGGTTTCTTCGTACTCAGTTTACTGTTGTTATCTCTATTATTATCAGTTCTTTATTTATTATCTTTAATATTCTATTGTGATATGCTGGTTTAGTTCCTAAGTGAAGCCTCCTTTGTGGTACTTGCTCTTTCTGGGGTCTGACCCAGCTGGTTTTGTATGGCCAGATATCGGAGCAGCACCAGAGGATCCACCTGTCTTCCAGCCAGATGGTGACCACCAGGCGTAACCCTGGCAACGAGTGGGTTTTTTTTGTTCTCCCACTTTATTGTAAAATTATTCTTTTGAGGCATTTAGCCGGCGAGCACGTGTTAGCTCGTATTGCACCTTTAATTACTTTCTGCCTACGGGCTGTAACATGATTGACAAATCCTAGGGTTGATCATGTATGACTGAAACTCTTGCTAGTCCTGACATTTTGTACGACTAGCTTCATGATCATCCGAATATGTAATGTATGGGACGCCTTGCTATTATATAGTTGGTGCTCTGATATCTTGTATACTGTTACTACTTGCTTGGGATTGAGACAATAGGCTTGTTCATGACCATAGGAGACTGTTGGCTTGTAGTTAAACCCTCATGTACCTAGACAGCCGTGATCGTATAGCGAGGTGGGTGGCTCTTCAATATACGTAGCTGGCTATGTACGCCCCCGCTCTCCAGTATTCTGGTTCTGGGGCGTGACATGGTTTAAGTGGTGGCCCATGCAGGTCTTGTAAATCAAGATATGTGAGGGTTTACCGAATAGATGTCTCAATCAGTATTCGTCCTTGATCTCTGCTCGTATCTTCTGAGTCCCTGGATTCTTGACCTGATCATATGCTTGTATCGTTGATCTGTCCTGGTCCTTCCTTATTGTTCCCTATGTCGTCTTCTTCAGTGGCATTGTTCCTGGACCTGCCGATCAGCAAGGCGGTGCGCCTCCAGCGAACCAGCAACAACCCGGAGATCAAGCCCAGCATTCCGGAGTAGCCTCCAAAGTCGAGCCTATTGGAGAAGAACCCCCAATTCAGCCCGTCCCGCCTGTAGAGCCTGATGATGGCACTTTGGTGGGTCTCATTAGGTCATTATTAGCTTCCCAAGATCGTCATAGAGATGCCTTGTACCAGGCGGTGGCAGATGCTTTGACCAGAGGCGGTCATCAGGGTAACAGCGCAGCCAACAGCTTCAAGCGCCTGAACCCTCCATTCTTTGACGGTAGTGAAGATGCTATCACAGCAGATGCTTGGCTTCAGGACACAGAGGTGATTCTAGAAGCAGCCAGGACCCCCGAGATCGAGAAGGTGGCCGTGGTGCGCCTGCAGCTATTGGATCTTGCTCGCAGCTGGTGGGCAGCGCAGGCCGATGGATTAGTGGCCCTATTTCATGGGCAGTATTCAGGGAGAGATTCCAGACCAAGTATTTTGATGCTGTAGCTCGATATGATCTACAGACAAGGTTCACCAATCTGAAGCAGATGGACAGGACGGTCGACGGATATGCGGCTGAGTTTTCCAGACTCAGTCGGTTTGCTCCCACCTTGGTGGCAACCGAGTATGATAGAGCCCAGCGGTTCCAGCAGGGGCTCCACCTAGAGATTTTATTGGCAGTAGAGCAGTTTGAGCATCAGACTTTTGATGCAGTGTTGAGAGCAGCCCGGAGGCATGAGTATACCTCCCAGAGGATCGTGGATAGGACTGGGGGTCGGAAGCGATCCCACAGCCAGATGAATCAGTCTTCAGTACCAGCCCCGGCAGCCAGGGCTTTATCTATTGGAGCTCCGAGGCGGGCGACCTCAGTGACGTCGGTTCAGCATTCAGCCCCGACGCACCCTCAGCAGCAGAAGCAGAAGCAGTCTTCCGCAGTGGGATGTTCACACTGTGGGAAGCCAGGGCATGTGGTGTCTGAGTGTCGCAGAGCACAGGGTTTGTGCTTGGCTTGTGGTACCCCAGACCACAGGATTGGGAACTGCCCGAACAGGGGGAGTTCGTCCTCAGCCCTCACTAGTCCTTCGGTGAGAGGACCAGTACCAGTCCAGCAGCAGCAGCAGCTGCAGTACCCGTTCTCGAGGCCGTTGCCAATGCAGGCCCAGGCGTTCCAGCAGCAGAGACCGCAGCAATATGCCCAAGCCCAAGCCCTGATCCAGAGTAGGCAGAGGAATTTTCAGCAGAGGGGACCCGCACCTAGAGGACATGGTCAAGTGCTGGCTTTGACCATGGAAGAGGAAGGAATAGCACCAGGTGAGGTGGTGGCAGGTACTATTCTCGTGAACACCTTTCCAGCTTCAGTATTATTTGATTCTGGTGCCTCGTATTCATTTATGTCTGTACGATTCGCAACACGGGTAGGACTGGAGCCCGAGTCATTATCAGTAAGGCTCAATATACTTACTGGTAACGAACTTGTGGGAGTAGATAGGGTATTTTCCTCGTGTCGGATCATAGTTAGCGGTAGAGAATTTCCCGCTAGATTAATAGAGTTTCCGATGGCCGATTATGATGTGGTCTTAGGGATGGATTGGTTGAGGGACCAGTATGCTAGGATAGACTGCCACATTGGCAGGGTTGTTTTTAGCATTCCAGGCGAGCCGGAGTTTTCCTTCTCCCGAGGCGAAGGTGAACCTTCTACTCCAGTATTGCGGATGGCAGTAGCAGCAGTACAGTTACCCCGAATAGTAGAAGAGTTTCCAGATGTTTTCCCAGAAGAGCTTCCAGGGATGCCGCCAGAGCGAGAGATCGAGTTCACCATAGACTTGATTCCTGGGACAGCTCCAGTGTCGGAGAGAGTCTACAGGATGGCACCGTCAGAGTTAGAGATATTGTACAAGATGATTGAAGAACTCAGAACCAAGGGATTCATTCGTGCTAGTGGATCGCCTTGGGGAGCCCCGATGCTTCTTGTGAAAAAGAAGGATGGTACGTCCAGGTTATGTGTAGATTATCGTACCTTGAACTCAGTGACAATCAAGAACAGATACCCTCTCCCGAGGATAGATGACTTGTTTGATCAACTCCAAGGGGCAGCAGTGTTCTCAAAGATCGACTTGCGATCAGGGTACCATCAGATCAGAGTCAGAGAGCAGGACATCCCGAAGACAGCTTTTAGATCCCGGTATGGGCATTGGGAGTTCCTTGTTATGCCCTTTGGAGCAACCAATGCGTCGGCAGTATTTATGGACCTCATGAATCGTATCTTTATGCCTTATTTGGATCAGTTCGTAATTGTGTTCCTAGACGACATCTTGGTCTACAGCAAGAGCGAGGCGGAGCATGAGCAACATCTCAGAATTGTCCTCCAGATTCTTCGAGAGCACCAGTTGTATGCCAAGTTTAGTAAATGCGAGTTCTGGCTCGATCGTATTTCATACTCGGGTCATATCATCACCAGAGGAGGAGTTGAAGTGGATCCCCAGAAGATCGTAGCCATTGAAACGTGGCCGGTACCTAGCACAGTTGCAGAAGTTCACAGTTTTCTTGGATTGGCCGGTTACTACCGGCGATTTGTTTCAGACTTTGCTCGGATCTCAGCGCCATTGACCCAGTTGACCCGTAAGGATGTGCAGTTTGCTTGGACAGCAGAGTGCCAGGGTTCTTTTGAGAAGTTGAAGCGAGGCTTGATGACGGCTCCTGTTCTCACGCTTCCAGATGGAACCGGAGGATTCTCAGTGTATTGTGATGCTTCAGGCAGAGGCTTAGGATGTGTTCTGATGCAGCATGGGAAGGTAATAGCTTATGCGTCACGACAACTTCGTGATCATGAGAGGAATTACCCAACCCATGACTTAGAGCTGGCAGCTGTAGTGTTTGCACTTAAATTGTGGAGACACTACCTGTATGGAGACAGGGTAGAGATTTTCACCGACCACAAGAGCCTGAAGTATGTTTTCACCCAGAAGGATCTTAACATGCGTCAGAGGAGGTGGCTGGAGCTACTTGTGGATTATGATGTCAACATGCAGTATCATCCTGGGAAGGCCAACGTTGTTGCAGATGCATTGAGCAGGAGAGCTGGAATTTATTTCCTAACAGTGCAACCAGAGCTGTTAGCCGATCTTCAGAAGATGGAAATAGAAGTTGTCCTCCCTTCCAGTGTAGCATTGATGGCCAGCATACAAGTTCAATCCACTATAGTCGAGAGGATCCGGATGGCGCAGTCAGCAGATTCCAAGCTTCAGCGACTCAGAGCAGAGTGCGAGGCAGGGCGAAGACCAGAGTTATGTATCCATGAAGACGGTACCCTTCGACATGGAAGGCGTCTTTGTGTATCCAGTGGAGATATCAGACAGGAGATCATGACAGAGGCTCACAGTTCGCAGTATTCCATCCATCCCGGTGGCACGAAGATGTACCGTGATATCCGCCAGCACTTTTGGTGGAATGGCATGAAGAGGGAGATAGCTCGGTTTGTCTCTCGGTGTTTGGTTTGCCAACAAGTTAAAGCTGAACATCAGAGGCCGACTGGACTTCTTCAGCCCTTGTCGATCCCGGAATGGAAGTGGGAGCATGTGACCATGGATTTTGTGACCGGATTGCCTAGATCCCCAGCTGGTAGAGATGCTATCTAGGTTATAGTTGATCGGCTTACAAAGGTGGCTCACTTTCTCCCGTTCAGAGTAGGTCAGTCGACGGCTCAGCTAGCAGAGATGTATCTTCGACAGATTATCAGATTGCACGGAGTACCAGTCAGTATCACCTCGGACAGAGATTCGAGATTCACGTCGCACTTTTGGCACAGCTTGTAAGAGAGTTTGGGGACTCGCCTCCAGTTCAGCTCAGCGTATCACCCGCAGACAGATGGCCAGTCAGAACGTACGATCCAGACTCTCGAAGATATGTTGAGATCATGTACGCTCGACTTCGATGGTTCGTAGGAAGATCACCTGCACCTAGTAGAGTTCTCGTACAATAACAGTTTCCAGGCCAGTATCCAGATGGCCCCGTTCGAGGCGCTGTATGGTAGGAAGTGCCGATCTCCGCTAGCATGGAACGATGTCGGAGAGAGACAGATGCTCGATCCAGAAATGATTGCTCAGACAGTTGAGCTGGTCAGAAGAGTCCGAGATCATCTTCGAGTAGCCCAAGATCGCCAGCGTCATTGGGCCGATTCTCATCGGCGACCCCTTAAATTTTCTGTCGGCGATCATGTATTCCTTAGGATCTCGTCTACCCGTGGTGTCATTCGTTTCGGCGTACGGGGCAAGCTTAGTCCTAGGTATATAGGACCATTTGACATTCTGGAGCGAGTAGGAGATGTATCCTATCGTCTCGCTCTTCCACCATCGCTACGTGAGGTGCATGACGTATTCCATGTATCCCAACTGCGACGGTATATCCCGGACCCGAGCCACATCCTGGATCATTCGGAATTGGTTGTTGGTACCAACCTTTCGTATGAGGAGAGGCCCGTGTCTATATTAGACCGAAGAGAGAAGACACTCAAGAACAAGACTATCAAGTTAGTTCGAGTTGCTTGGGGTCATCACTCTTTGGGTGAGTCAACGTGGGAGCGTGAAGATGACATCTGATCGCGGTATCCCGACCTGTTTGACTCATGAGGTATAATGTCTTTCTTATGCCTCATGCCATCGATTCCTTGCTTGCATGATTAATTGTTTGTCTAGTTATAACTTGCTCGTGATTAGTATAGCTTGTTCTTGCCACTCTAGCCTCTTGATTAAATTCCGAGGACAGAATTCTTTTAAGGTGGGTAGAGTTGTAATGCCTGTAGTTCGTATTACGTATCTTGGAATACGTGTACGTATTTGTTTTTGTATTGCATATCTCTTAGCTTGTCCCGGTTTATTTTGGGTTGGTTCGGCTAGACTTGGGTTGCCTTGGTTCATCATGAACCAAGGGGACAACCCCTACCTACCACCACCATCATCCTTTATTAACCCATTTCTTTAATTCTCTCTCTTCATTTACTTCTTCTTCTCCCACCATTACTTCTTCAACCACCAGGAGAGTGAGAGAGATAGAGCTTAGGCAAGTGCATCTTGCTTCATGGAGGAACATAAATTTTATTATTCTATTCTCTTCTTTACAGCATTCTAAGATACTTTAGTGCTTGGCATTTTCAATTTCCATGGCTAAATTCTTCTAGATCTAAGATTATAGTATTTTCGGATTTCTTGGGTTTTGATCTATTTAACTTTATTATTTTTAAGTTTTGATGGTTCCATATTGTAGAGAATTTCGTTCTACCCCATTTTGACCTATGGAAGTCCAAATTTAGGCTTACGATGAAGGTTTTAATGGAGCTTGGAAGCTATGGGTTCCATGGCCATCATTCTCAGACTTTCTGAGAAGATGGGTACCCACTTACTCTGCCGCATAGATGGGTACCCACTTACCCAGCCGCATGAGATTCATTCACTTAGCCGCATGAGATTCATTCACTTAGCCGCATGAGATTCATTTTACTCAGCCGTATAGATGGGTACCCACTTACTCAGCCGCATAGATGGGTACCCACCTACCCAGCCGCATGAGATTCATTCACTTAGCCGCATGAGATTCATTCACTTAGCCGCATGAGATTCATTTTACTCAGCCGCATAGATGGGTACCCACTTACTCAGCCGCATAGATGGGTACCCACTTACCCAGCCGCATGAGATTCATTCACTTAGCCGCATGAGATTCATTCACTTAGCCGCATGAGATTCATTTTACTCAGCCGCATAGATGGGTACCCACTTACTCAGCCGCATAGATGGGTACCCACTTACCCAGCCGCATGAGATTCATTCACTTAGCCGCATGAGATTCATTTTACTCAGCCGCATAGATGGGTACCCACTTACTCAGCCGCATAGATGGGTACCCACTTACTCAGCCGCATAGATGGGTACCCACTTACCCAGCCGCATGAGATTCATTCACTTAGCCGCATGAGATTCATTTTACTCAGCCGCATAGATGGGTACCCACTTACTCAGCCGCATAGATGGGTACCCATCTACTGCCGCATGAGCCCCCAATTCACCCTTGGCCGTATAGTATCTAATTTGATTGTTTTTCTTATCCTATTTGGCTGGTTTATGGTCAGAATTTCTTCCAACTCCCAACATAAAAGTTGTAGATCTTTTCCTTGGCTTCAAGAATATGTTATTAACTATTTATGCAACTTTTCTCATTTATAATGCTGTAAGGATGGAACACGATAGTGGCCCGTCATGGCGCACTCTTGATAAGTAACCCGGACATGATACACCTCGATATGTTGTTGCGACAGCTAGCACGACATGACAAGTATGAAAGACCTGGACACCGTGGGCGATTGTGTTTGTACAAATAAACTGGTACTGTCTTGCATCATGTCTAGGATGGGGATCCCTGAGTACCACGGTCAGGGGTACCAACTGAAATTGACTAAGGCTAATTAACTAGAATGATTCAGTAGTCATGAAGAGATTCCCAGCTACAGGCAATCCCGTTATCTGGGCGCATTAAGTGGACTTGTAGCCTACCGACGAGTAGGGCACATTTCCAGCACACAGTCATGTGGTGCACCCTTCATAAACGGACATTCGACCCGGATAACCGGATGGTCTGCAGGGCTTGTGGCTGTTGTGATAATCTCATTGCATCTTGCTAGTAACTAGGCTGTGATAACCCTAGTTAGTTAAAAGTATCAAGCCGTACTCTTGATTGGATAAAGTTTATTCCCGCTTAGTCTTATCCTGATCCTGTGCAAGATTGGGACATGACATGATTATTGATGCTTGCCTTAACAATAACGATCAGGGGTCCAGTTCTGTTCAGGCGAAGGGTTACAACCCCGGTCCTTGTTTGGTTTAAGGGTTGTAACCTGGCTCCCGGAGCAGTTCTGTGTCCTCTCTTCGTTTATTGTCTTGTTGCAACCCCATGCCATGCTCGTCATATTCTTTTACCTTATTTCAATACCATGATTATTTATACTGGCCTTAGCAATAAAGATCAGGGGTCCAGTTCTGTTCAGGGGAAGGGTTACAACCCCGGTCCTTGTTTGGTTAAGGGTTGTAATCTGGCTCCCGGAGCAGTTCTGTGTCCTCTCTTCGTTTATTGTCTCCACTATACCAATAGTACTGAGATGAATTTCTATTCAGGTGAAGGGTTACAACCCGGGTCCTTGTTTGGTTTAAGGGTTGTGACCTGGCTACTTGAATGGTTTCTTCGTACTCAGTTTACTGTTGTTATCTCTATTATTATCAGTTCTTTATTTATTATCTTTAATATTCTATTGTGATATGCTGGTTTAGTTCCTAAGTGAAGCCTCCTTTGTGGTACTTGCTTTTTCTGGGGTCTGACCCAGCTGGTTTTGTATGGCCAGATATCGGAGCAGCACCAGAGGATCCACCTGTCTTCCAGCCAGATGGTGACCACCAGGCGTAACCCTGGCAACGAGTGGGTTTCTTTTTGTTCTCCCACTTTATTGTAAAATTATTCTTTTGAGGCGTTTAGCCGACGAGCACGTGTTAGCTCGTATTGCACCTTTAATTACTTTCTGCCTACGGGCTGTAACATGATTGACAAATCCTAGGGTTGATCATGTATGACTGAAACTCTTGCTAGTCCTGATATTTTGTACGACTAGCTTCATGATCATCCGAATATGTAATGTATGGGACGCCTTGCTATTATATATTTGGTGCTCTGATATCTTGTATACTGTTACTACTTGCTTGGGATTGAGACAATAGGCTTGTTCATGACCATAGGAGACTGTTGGCTTGTAGTTAAACCCTCATGTACCTAGACAGCCGTGATCGTATAGCGAGGTGGGTGGCTCTTCAACATACGTAGCTGGCTATGTACGCCCCCGCTCTCCAGTATTCTGGTTCTGGGGCGTGACAACAGATCTTCTAGAGTTGGTACACTCCGATATCTGTGACTTCAAACAGTTCTCTACAAAGGTCGGGATGAAGTATTTCATAACCTTCATCGATGACTTCTCTAAGTATGCATTCGTCTACTTGCTGAAGGCTAATGACGAAGCATTCGAGAAGTTCAAGGAGTTCAGAGCCGAAGCTGAGCGGCAGACTGGACAACAACTCAAAAGAATAAGAAGTGATCGAGGTGGAGAGTACAGATCTCATAAATTCGCATCATTCTGTAAAGAACATGAAATTGTCGATGAGACTACGGCTCCGTACTATCCTCAATCAAACGGAGTAGCAGAGAGGAAGAACAGAACGTTGACAGAAATGATTAACTCAATGCTGTGATTACGGCTCATAAATAGAGTGCCTCATGAGATCACAAACTTCATAAAAATATATATATATAATATATATATATATTATATATATATATATATTTTATATATATATATATATATATATATTTATATATATAAAATCCGTTTAATATTTTTCTATAATATTTTTATTTTTCAAATAAAATTAAATTTTATTTCCTTTTTTCATAAATATATATATATTTATCTAAAAAAAAAGTTGTTTAAATCATCCAGGTAATTATATTAAGAACAATAATTTAATTTTTTATTTAAATATTAAAAATAATAGAAAATGACCATATTACCCTTATTTAGGAAAGTGAGTGTGACAAATCTACCTCCCTTAAATTAATTTTGTCCTTGAAATTAGAACAAACTAGCACAAGAACACAAAAGGAAAACAAAAGAGCAATACCTCAAGGCTCGAAGAGATAAGGGAAATGCTCCTGCATGTCGTCTTCTCTCTCCCAGGTAGACTCACCTGGAGAGTGATGCCTCCATGCAACTTGAACCAAAGGAATGACCTGGTTCCGGAGCACCTTCTCCCGACGATCCAGAATCTCCACAGGCTGCTCTAGATAGCGGAGAGTGGGCCCCACCTCTATCGCAGAATGATCTAATACATGGCTAGGATCTGCCACGTACCGTCTCAGCTGCGACACATGGAACACGTTGTGCACTCCCTCGAGCGTAGGCGGTAACTCCAGTCGGTATGCCACTGCACCGACCTTCTCCAGGATACGGAAATGTCCGATGAATCGCGGACTAAGCTTCCCATCCCAGCCAAAATGAATAGTGTCCCAGGTTGGAGAAATCCATAGAAACACAAGCTCACCAACCTAGCAGAAAACACGAACTTAAAACTCGATCTAAAAAAAACAATCACAATCAGACTCAAACGCTAAAAAAATCTAAACTATACCTCAAACTCCAATGGTCTTCGATGGCTATCGGCCCAATGCCGCTGTCTATCCTGAGCCACCCGAAGTCTATCCCTGATCAACCTGACCTTCTCAGCAACATCCATAATCATCTCAGGGCCAAAAAAAAAACCCTCTCGTAGATATCGTCCCATGACAAGGGAGTACGGCACCTCCGTCCGTATAGAGCCTCAAATGGTGACATCTCTATACTGGGTTGGTAACTGTTGTTGTAAGCAAACTCTACCAAGTGAAGATGGTCCTCCCACGATCCTCCGAAATCCATAACACAGGTACGAAGCATATACTCGAATGTCTGGATGGTCCTCTCCGACTGCCCGTTTGTCTAGGGGTGATACGCGGTACTAAACTTGAGCTGAGTACCCAAGCTAGCCTACAAACTCCTCCAGAAGTGGGAAGTGAAACGACTATCCCGATCCGAGACTATGCTCATTGGAACCCCGTATAATCTGACTATCTGCCGTACGTACATCTCTGCCAGCTTCTCTGTAGACAAACCCACTTTGAAAGGCAAGAAGTGGGCCGATTTGGTCAATCTATCAACGATGACCCATATCGCGTCTTTTCCTCCTGGAGAACGCGGAAGTTCCGACACAAAGTTCATAGTGATATGCTCCCACTTCTACTCTGGAATGGGTAGTAGCTATAGCAGACCTCCTGGCCTCTGTCTCTCGATTTTTGCCTGCTGGCACACCAAGCATCTAGATACAAACTGAGACACCTCGCACTTCATGCCATACCACCAAACGTGTTGTCTCAAGTCTCTATACATCTTGTTGGCACCAGGATGCATAGAGTACTGAGAACGGTGCGCCTCCTGAAGAACCTCCTCCCTGTTTGCAAAAACAAAAGTTGATCTTTATTTCAACAAACTTTGTAAAGAAGATTACAAGAATTATGGAAAAGTACAACTATAGAAATCTGATCTGAATGACAATCGCCTTATCCCTTGGACGTTGTGAACTTTGAAGACAGTAGCCTCTGAAGATTGCAGCAGCACTTTGGCAAGAACTCATGATCTCTGGTGATGATCTCTGATCTCTGTGTGTTCTGATGAAGGCTTGAAACTCTATTTATAGAGTTCTAGAAACAACTAACTTTTAGTTATTCTGACTTGCGCAGGTTGGATTGCGCACACTTTGGATTACGCAGGCAATGAACTGCGCAGGCAGTTACTTGATCGTGGACCATCTGTATGTGACGCGTGGCATTGTTTGATTGAAAGATCGTGTACAGACGGTTGCCACATGGTGAGTAATTGATGGCATGAAGGCCACGTGTACATTGTCAGTTGTCTTGATGGAGTGCGCCACCTGAATTGTGCTGGCTTCGGATTGCGCTGGGATGGACCGCGCTGGGATGGACTGCGCTGCAGAGAGTCTGGCAGATTACGCTGCATGTACAGCTGTCCTCGAGCGCTGTACTGTACGATAAACGAACAATTTCCTCGTTCTCCGTGCTGTCAGTTGTCAGAAGATCTGATTCTCTGTCAGGTAATGATGACGAGGCCACGTCAGCTTGCGCACTTGGATGAGTGCGCAGTTCTGCCTGCATAATCGAATTGTTGCGCAATCTGTCTTCTGTGCAGTTCACTTGAAGGATGTCCAATTTGATTTTTATGACTTTTTTTGATGGATGCAACTTGATTTTTAGGACCTACAAGACCCCCTTCAAAGTTTTCGAAGTTTGAAAATAGTCAAAGCTTCGAAATACTTTGAATTTTTGATTAAAAAAATCAAGTTGCACAAGTAATGACTTGTCTGTGCAATTGGAGGAGTTAGCTCCCGTTTCTTCGGCGCAATCTGAGGCGACCGTTGCTCTTTAAAAAACTATAAATAGTTCTCTTTGTTCTTCTTGTTTTTTTTACTTGTTTTTACTTTGCTAAAGAGAGAAAAAGTTCCCGAGCCTCCTTCGACTTTCTTCCTTCTTCTCCGTCAACTTTCAGATGGCCCCGAAGCGCTCCGCCGCCGAGAAAGGCAAGGCCCCCGTCGAGTCTTCGGCTCGGGCTGTGCCGTGCCCTTCTCGACATGAAGTTGCTCATCCTGCACTACAAGGTAGTAAACCCGATCGAAAGACCCATTTTAGGGTTCTTTAACACTGTTGATCCTTCGAACCTGTCTCTTTTTAGAGATTTGGTCATACTGCACCGCCCTGTTTAGGGTTTCGGTTGCACAAACCCAATAGTTTTCATTTTTATGAAGACTATTTTCTTGCACAATCGGTTAGAATACGCTGGCAAAAGTCAGTGCAGTCTGCTGATTTGGGCAAGGCTGTCCAGCGTAAACTGATGCTTTGTGCAAGTTATTCAGCGCAATCTGATGGCTTGCGTAAGTGGATGAGTTGGCGCAACTGGACAGTTTGCGCATAGAAGCTATTGTTGCGCAATCTGATGCTTGCACAATTTGCTTGCAGAACCTTTGATTTTACTTATACTGAATTCTATTTTTTCTGTTTGATGCAATTAACATCAGAGAGGACCCAGAGTATAAAATATTTGTAGGGTCCCTTGCTGAACCGAAATTTAAAGAAGATTTGTCCCATGTGCTTTTTCCCCAATACGCTCTACCATCCTCCCGCCAAGCCATCTTGGTAGCTCAGGACAATGAGACTTTATTAAGTCTGATGAATGGGCAGCCCCTGCAGTCTGCTGACGCCATTACCATAAGAAACCCATGTTCTTATTTGGCGAAGCTATTGACAAGAGTTCTCAACCAAGACCCCGTGTTGAGCAGAGAACTTTCCAAAGGAAGGAGAAATTAATCCTATTATCGGATATTGCTAGATGCCTCCCTCTAGCCCGCTATGCCTATGCAAGCCATCCTAGGAGGATGGACTGGGATATTACTCCCCTCCAGCAGGCAAGGACAGGAAAGATTTGTGTCAAGAAAGGACCAAACAACAGAGATATGTTCTATAGCTCCTCTGAGCGTCATAGCACTTTGCTCAGAGGGTTGAAGCCAGGCTGCATCCCTCCAGAGAACTCTTCCTTGCTGCTGCCGGTGAGGACACCAATCTTTGCTAATGAATATACAAAGGTTGAGGGCAGATACCCGGATCAAGACATCCGGCTGACAGGTCTGGTGAACCCAGACAACAGAAGATGGAACTGCATAGCCAACTGGATATTGGCTCAGTTCGAAGACAAGCTTAAAGAGATCGAGCTATATCATGCGGTATATGCTACCATGTATGGATTCCTCCCAAACCTTCATCTGTTTCTGGCCTTGGCATACAGAGAGGTATAATTATAGGACAGGGACATTCATGATACACTGCGGGGAAATTGGATTAGCCCTTCATGAGATGAAATACATCTCGTGCCTACCAACGAGAGACTTCTCTTATGAGGAGTATGTTCCAACAAACGATGAGTTAGACAGACTACGTCGAGAAAATGCAGAGATGGTGGCTGTTTTCGACGAACTATTGTGCCATTACAACATATGCTCCATGTACTATAAGAGCGGTTCTTCCGGCACCTGTTATTCATCAAAGTGGTTACCTTATCTTTTTCTTAATCATATTATTGAGAAAAATACTAAGGATCATGACACATGCAACCCGACTTTCTTCCAATCCCTCAGCCACAGTGAAGTAACAAGACTGATGGAAGAAAATAAGAAAATGGATATCAAAGTTAATGATGAACATCATTAACCTCCACTCAAGACTGGAGATTTTGTCGAGAGTTTTATGAGAATGGACTACAGGCCCATGTCAAGAGAAGCCCAGGTGGCGGGTTTCCTGACATACTAGCTCCGTCGATTCGTCGTACCCGGAGCAAGCGTCGTGGACCGCTTCTACCGCGGCGTACTTTTTGCTGCTGTCCGGTTAGTCTTTGGCTACCGGATGGATTTGCTGACAGCGATGACCTACAGAGTGAATGCAGGTCTTCGTCTTTATGTTGACTCCATGATCAAATGGAAGGGTGAGAAGGGGAACTTTCCTCGACTGGAGTTGCCTTACACCTATTTATTCGGGTGGTTGCTTCTGCACCATCCGTCCTTGATGAACCCCGACATGGGAGCAGTCAGTGGTAGTTATCTGCGAAGATTCTCCCGGAGAAAGTGGGTGTACACTAGTCTGAAGGACTGCAGACGTACATTGAACCTTGGGAAGGGATGGAATTTTTACTGCGTTGCCCCTTCAACCGGTTATGAACATATGTCGACAAATTTAGTTGACCTTGGGAGGCAGCCGTTGGGTCGGGCAGCTTTTGACTGGCTGAGGACGATCAGGCCATCGCATTTGGTATACAGATTTGAAGATGAGTGTTTCTTGGAACCATATCTGCCAAGCCGCTTCGCTCGTCAATTGGGTTACGACCAGTTCCATATAGGCAACGCTATAACTTGCCTACAAGGAAAGGGGTATCTGGTTGATGGTGCCAGAGCATGGGCCTATTATAACGCTCGAGACACAAGGACAGTATTTTCGATGCCAACCAAGAATGATCATGGCCCTCGAATGTTATATACTTATTCAGTTTTTTACACAGCTGCAAATACTTTCGCCGAGAATTTCAATCTGGTAGATAGCTTCGCGACGGCGATGCGTTTGAAGAAAGGAGCAACTGCTATGCTAGCTCCAGGAAATGATGAACAACATGAACCAGTGGATGATCCCTTGGAAGCCTCAAGGGAAGCTAACTTCCCTGAGGAGGTTAATGAACCACTGAGAATTTCTTTGAAAGTTGTTAAGTCTCTGGCCAGGGAGAGGAAAAGAAGGATTAATGAGCCTTCCTTCCCAGTTGCAAAGAAGAAACTCCTCTTAGACCCATTAGAGAAAGTCACTACCAGGTCGCAGTCTCGGCAACTGGCCGAGTCGACCCGAGAAGAAGCGACCACACCGACTTCTCTTCCATAACGGGTTGATGTGGTAAATTTTGAGAGTCCAGAGAGACCTCTTCATCGAAAGAAGCTGGCTTTTAGGAAAAGAAAGAAGGTGATCCTGTCCTCGGTGGTGGCCAGTGCTGCTGCTGGAATTACTATGTCATCTCCTACTCCTGTCTCTAAGGCTAGGCATGAAACTCCTAGTCCATAACAGAGGGATGGGACTGATCAGAGAGAGGAGGCTGCAGATCCTAGGGAGGATATTGTAGAGGAGGAGCATGAAGCTCTGCGATCTCCTTCACTGGCGGTAGAAACTACTCAGCTTCCTGTTACACCAGGAACAATCCGCGAAGAGGAGGATCGTTTAATGATTGAAGCATTAAATGATTGCGACTTTGGTCTAAAAGATGATGTTGATCATACCGCTGCTACTGCCAGCGAGGAAGCACCTGAGGATAGCATGAGCACTGAAGATACATCAATAGAGGTTATTGATGATACTTTGAATCAAGAAGATGACATTGATGTCCATAAATCTCCTAAAGCTGTTGAAGACACACTTGCTCCTGAAAAGGATGTTGAGGTGAATATGTCTCCTGAAAAGAATATGGGTAAGGAAGTAGCGCCGGAGGAAGCTACTACCGCTAACCCCAAAGGTATAAAATAAAATTGTTAATCTTCTTTTCATAGATTAATGGCTGACATCTCTATTTTTGATCCATATAGAAATCAAATCATCTCTGGTTCCTCCTTGCACTGATATAGTGCCGATAACGGTTATCGCTAGCGGTAGCCGACATTTCTCTGGTGGTTCTGAGGCCGGAAGTAGCCAGACAGTAATGTCTGAGGCTACCTCTGCTAGACTGGAATCTGTACCAACAGACGAAAGGCTTGTTGCTGGGGCAAGTCATGGTAAGATTGCTTTTGATCTTTTGATTCTTTTTAATTAATTGTTAATGACAACAACAATCAATGATAGGTTCATTTGTCCTTGCAGAAGAACAACCGGGAGGAGCAACCAGTTCTACTTTAGCTCCCTTGTTTAAAGAACCCTCTATTCAAGTGCAAGAACGTCCATCGGCACAGGCACATGCTGCTTCATCATCAATGGGAGTAGCTGCTACCCCTGGTGCTTTGGCAACTAACCAATTTATCATTAATTCTTTCAGCAACCTTTTCTTTAATGTATTGGGACCCCTAGTAGATAGGGTACTAGAGAAAGAAGTTGTTGATTTCACTACTGTTAGAAGCCCAACCTCTCATTTAATAAATGCCATCCGAGGTCAAGGAGATGAAGCTCAAGCTGTTTTTTCTTGAGCACATACTAGATGAGCTAGAAGCATCGGTTAAGATCTACAAAGATCTCAATCGAGGGGAAGTGGAATCCTTAGTACAAGCTGAATTTGAAAGGATGTATCAAGAAGTTACCATTGAGAATGCTAATTTCCAGACTTTCATAGACACTTATACTGCCAAGGCTTCAGAATATGATTCTCAAATGGAGATAGCCACCTCTGCTGTTGGAGAGAAGGAGGAGAAAGTTACTGAGTTGAAAGCAAAATCTGTTCGTCTTCAAGAGGAGATTGCCCGTCTCCAAGAAGAGTTGAAACTGGTTCAGCATACTCTAGAAGATAAAGTCACACAGCATCAAGCTGCCACTCAGCAACTGAACATTCTGACTCAGGAACGAAATGAATATATCACAACTCATCAGGCTGAAATCTCCCGCCGCTTAGTGACCTTACCGACTTTTAATGAAAAGTCTGGAATGGAGGAAGCTAGGAGACGAGTGATAGAATTCCGTGAGGAGCGACTAAAATCTTTAAAGCAGCAGATGGTTAACTTGATGACACCACCGACCGAATAGAAAGATTTTCTCTAACTTCTTGTTTTGTAATATGTATCTTTGTAATGTCTTTCATCTTTGATCAATAAAAAGACATTTTTTGTGGCTCTATTATTTGTTGCATATCTTATTCAGATATAAATAATAGCGATAGAAAATATATTCAGAGGTGCAGGACATGATATATTTCTTGATTCTGGAAAATAATCATATTCAATTATATCTGCTCAGAGGTAATATGGACGTGGCAAATATAATTTATCGAATATCATTATTTCAATAGACAACTTAATCAAAGATAAAAAGTTGCTGATAAGAACAAACTGGATGATTCGTCAAAATGTGTGAACAAAATAAATGAACGAAATGAATCGTCGGGAGGAATGTGACGAACGGATGAACCGTCGAATAAATGAACGGGCGAACCGTCAGATGGATGTAATGAACAGGTGAACCGTCAAATGAATGTGATGAACGGGTAAACCGTCGGATGATGAACGGGCGAACCGTCGAATGAATATGATGAACGGGTGAACCGTCGGATGAATGATTATAATGAACGGACGAACCGTCAGATGGATGGAATGAACGGGTGAACCGTCAGATGATGAACGGATGAACCGTCAAATATGGAATATACAGATTTTTGTCTATGAATAGAACAGAAAGTCATATAAGATGGTCACTTTCACTTTTCAAGATGTCGACTGGAGATGCATCCAAGAAGGCTGAGATCGCCCCGAAAGTTGAATTAGGTACTGAGGAACATCCAGTCAAACCGGCTCAACCAAAGCAGATAGCAGCGGGCGAAGGTTCATCTGCCCCCAAACCGCCAAAGGACATCTTGGACTTCCTTCTTGAACCAGGGAAAACTGAAGAAGAAGAAGCCATGAGGATGGCTGCTTGCAAGTTCCTGGTGGGTTCCAGCAAGAATGTTCTTGACTCTTTTGCTGATCATATTTTTGATAAGGATGGTAGTGGCCCGCGTCCCAATTTTGAGAAGGATGATAGTGACCTTTCTTGATATTATGTACTATCATTCAAGATGAAATAAAATTTGAATTTTATTTATGAACTTGTCTGATAATTAAAAGCAATGTCTGTTATATTTATATATAATACTTTTTGAAGAACTTGCCATTGATAGGCATCATTGCAACTCGACCGTCTAGCTCTGTGAGTTGATAGGCTCCATTTGAAAATACTTTGCTCACAATATAAGGCCCTTCCCACTTCGTATCGAACTTGCCCTTGCTCGAGTGAGTCATAGTCATAGGACGTCTGACGGTCAGAACGAGCTCTCCTTTCTGAAAGGCTCTGAACTTAACTTTGCGATTAAAAGTCTTTGAGATGCGGGCTTGGTATAACTCAATATGCTGTTGAGCCAATAGCCGCTTCTCATCGAGCGCTTCTAACTCTTGAAGTCGGAGAAGATCGTTATTCTCTGTCGTGAGTTCGTTGGCGATAGCAATCCTCAAAGACGAAATTTGAAGTTCCAGGGTAGAACTGCTTCACAGCCGTACACCAAAGAGAAGGGTGTACAGCCTGTAGGGTTGCGGACCGTAGTACGATAGGCCCAAAGACATTCTCCAAGCTTTTCACTCCAATTTTGTCTGTTAGTGGAAACAAACTTCTTGAGGAGCTTGATGATAGTCTTGTTGAAAGCTTCAGCTAAGCCATTAGCAGCAGGATTGTAGGCTATCGAAGCGACATTATCAATCCGGTGATCGTCACAAAACCTTGTGAACTTTTGGCTGATGAATTGAGGTCCGTTGTCATGAATGATCCTTCGAGGTACACCAAATCGATAGATAACATGGTGTTTGACGAATTTGATGACGCTGCTGGTCTTGACTTCAGCCAATGGTATAGCTTCGGCCCATTTGGAGAAGTAGTCGGTTATTGCCAATATGAACCGATGTCCTCTAGAAGAAGGAGGATTAATAGGACCTATGATGTCCATGCCCCAAGCTTCAAAAGGCCAGGAAGCAGTAGTAGGATAAAGGAATTCTGATGGTTGATGAATGAAATCTGCGTGGATTTGACAAGCTCGACACTTTCTCGCATATTCGATGGCGTCAGATACCATAGAGGGCCAATAATAACCCATGCGTCGGATGCGATCCTGCAGTTTAGGACCGGGTTGATGCGCTCCGCAGACACCATCGTGAGCTTCACGCAGTACTTGCTTCGCTTCATCACCAGCAAGACAGCGCAAGAGTAAACCGTCATAAGTTCGCCGGTAAAGAGTTTTGGTGGTCTGATCATAGTAGAATCGCAGAGACCGCCGACGAATACTCGTAGCCTCCTTAGGATCTTCAGGGAGTATGTCATGGAGTTCTCCAATCTTCATTGATAACATTGACTTCAGTAAGATTACTGAATTCAATATTACGATTGTTTTCGACGCAGAACAATTCCCGATTAGAGATGACCACCACCTGCTGTCTTTTGATAGGGATGGCTAAAACTGCTGCAAGATTGGCCAAAGCATCTGCCTCAGTATTGCAAGCTTGTCGTACATATTCGATAAAGAAGGCTTTGAACGATGTAGCCATGTTGATTGCCGCTTCAAAGTAAGGTACTAGATCTTGATGACGAACTTCATAAGTCCCTCTAACCTGGTTAACAACCAACTTAGAGTCACCATAGACTTCAAGATACTCGACGTCAAATTGTTTGGCTAGCTGAAGGCCAATGAGTAGAGCATTGTACTCTGCCACGTTGTTGAAATAAGGTTCATCTAAGGAATATGCTCTTTGAATAGCTGACCCGTCTGGAGAAACAAGGACAACTCCAACTCCTGCGACAATAGCACCATTGGGTCCAATCCTGGATGTACCGTCAAAGAATAGACGCCAAGTAGAAAATTCTTCGGAGATCATATTTGATCCCAATGTCTCGTCTGAAATTTTATCATAGAGTTTAGATTTATCTGGAACAGGATGAGCTGCTAAGAAATTCGCCAGTGCTTGACCTTTGACAGACTTTTGAGGAACATATACCATGTCATATTGGGCTAGCAGAATGGCCCATGTAGCCAGCCGAGAATTGAGTGTGCTAGGCTTCTTCATCAGTATCCGAAGAGGATTAACTCGGGATATGACATGAATAGTTTGACAAATGATATAATGTCGCATCTTTTGAACAGCAAACATAAGAGCTAGGCATTCTTTTTCGACCGGACTATAATGGTGTTCGGTACCAATCATAGTACGACTGAGATAGTAGATGGCTTGTTCATGGCCTTCTTTATTCTTTTGGGCAAGTAAAGCACCCAATGAATGATCCATAGCACGGACATACATTAAGAATGGTATGCCTGAAATTGGTGGCACCAAGACTGGTGGGTTCATGAGATACTTCTTTATGTCGTCAAATGCACGTTGACATTCTTCAGTCCAAACGAAAGATACACCCTTCTTTATTAGTTGAGTGAATGGTCTGTAGCATCCAGACAGATTCAAAATGAATCTCCTGATGTACGCAAGTTGACCTTGGAATCCTCGTAGCTCTTTTAGGTTACGTGGAGGACGCATCTCTTGAATGGCTTTGATCTTCTCGGGATCCTCGTGTATACCCTTAGAGGTAATGGCGAAGCCGAGAAATTTGCTACTAGAGACACCCAAGAATGACTTGGTGGGATTCATTTTGAGTTGATATTGGCGCATGAGATTGAAGATAGTTCTCAAGTCTTGGATGTGATCTTCCTTTAGACGACTTTTGACAGCAATATCGTCGACGTAGCATTCGACAGTCTTGCATAGATGATCTCGAAAGATGGTACTTATGGCTCGTTGGTATGTTGCACCAGCGTTCTTGAGACCAAATGGCATGACAGTATAGCAGTAGATTCCGCGAGGAGTGCGGAAAGAAGTATGTTTTTCGTCTTCGGAATTCATCCGAATCTGATTATATCCGGAGAATCCGTCCATGAAAGATATTCTTTCGAACCCACAGGTGTTGTCGATCATAACGTCCGCAATAAGGAGAGGAAATTCATCTTTTGGACAGGCTTTATTAAGATCCTGAAAGTCGATGCAGACTCGAACTTTTCCGGTTTTCTTTAGAACTAGGACGACATTGGCTACCCAATCAGGATGTTGTTCTTCTCGAATAAAGCCACAAGCGATGAGCTTCTTGACTTCATCGTCGATTGCGTCCATCATTTCTGGCTTGAAGCACCGTTGTTGTTGTTTGACCGATTTTGCATTCGACAAGATGTTCAGTTTGTGAGTAGCAACTTTAGGATCTAGACCTGGCATGTCTTCATAGCTCCAGGCAAAGACGTCTATGTATTCTTGAATAAGAAGAATTAATTCTTGCTTATCCGTCTCTGGGAGTTTCTTGCTGATGAATATTGGACGAGGTGACCCGCTCTCTCCTACATCAATTTGAACTAATTGATCTTCAGTAGGAGGTTCTCTTTGTTCGAATCGGAGTTCCCATTGGGTATCCATTCGTTGAGCCCAATGATCTATTTCAGGACTTTCTTCAATATCCTCGTCATAGCCTTCTGGAAGTTCGACGGAGACCATGTTAGAAGATATAGTTAATCGATGAACTTGACCAATGTTGGTGTCAGAATCCCATGATCTGGAATCAGAAGAGTTAGAGCGCTCTTTACTATCGGATTCAGAGGCTGCTGGGGATAATACCGGAGGTAAAGAATATCCAAGACCTCTTTTGGTCCTGCTGTAGTACATCTCTGACTTTCCTTTCGGAACAGCCGTACGGATAGGAGTTCTTCTACCTTTACCGTAGTTGAGGCCATTCTTGAAGTCATAACCCATCTTTCGGATGATGTCTTTTGATTGTTGACTGTAACGACGGAGTTGAAGATGCCCCGTATCATTACTTTTGCTATCATCCGTATAGCTGAATCATTGTTCCGGTCCTTTACTAAAAAGTATTGGACTCTCGCCTTTCTTACGAGCGGGAACAATCCGATATGAATCCTTTGGGTGTTCAAATAAGACTTCTGTTTGAAGAGATTGCACAACTCCCAACGTAAATGATTGAAAGCTATCTAACATATCCAAATAGCACTTGGCATGATAAATGACATCAGTATACTGGAAAGTAGATGCTTTTTTATTGCTTTGTACATTTGTATTTACAGCAGGACCTTTAACCTTAGCAGGCTTGGTCAGATTGATTACAAGAGAGAGAAGAAGAATGTGGAGGAGGATTGGCTTTGTTACGACGGAGGTCGATAACAAGCGGCTTAGAGGAGGTGAGCTCCCTTTTATCCTTGTTATGAGATAAATCAATAACAAGTGGCTCAGAAGAGGTGAGCTACCTTTTTTCCTTGTTACGACGTAAATCTATAACAAGTGGCTCAGAAGAGGTAAGCTCCCTTTGATCCTGATCATCATCAGTTGGTTGCTTCTGGACTGGCAAGTGAATAGCCAGTGGCTTGGAAGACTGAGGACGAGAAACATGCCCTTTGACATGTATGATAAGGGTGTCATTAGGCACTGCTTCTTGCTCTTCTTCAGTGTCCAAAGACAGGACTACCTTCATGAATTCATCCTTGTACATACGAGCATCGTTGCAGTATGCTTCGATGCCTTTGAAAGGATAGAGATCAGCAACCTCCTTTTGAACCTCTCCACTGCCATCAATATATTTGAAACATTGATGGAGAGTCGAAGGAACAATGTTATGTTCATGCAGAAATGGTCTTCCCAATAGAGCATTATAAGAACAACCATGGTTATCAATGATGTAGAAGGTCACCTTTGTGCGAAGATTGCCTATTTGGAGTTTTAGGCGAATCTTGTCCAGAGGCTCACTCATTCTTTGATTGAACCCAAGGATGGTGGTAATTGTACTGGAGAGACTATGCACCAGGATCTTCAATGCATCCAACATTGTCTTCGGCATGATGCTGAGAGCAGACCCTGGATCTATAAGAATACGATCGACTTTCATCGAGTTGACATATCCTGTATAGTAGGGAGGACGGTCGTGTCTATTATCTTCCATCAGCATGTCATCCTGTGTGAAAGTTATGTTTGGAATTAACTCCAACACACTATGACAATGAAGGCAGGAGACTGGTTCTGCTTTCGGCTTCTTCAGAAGGGCTAGACAGGTTTCAGCTTGCATGAGAGCTTCACTCAGAGTTTCCCGAGTCTCTTTGGAGAGGCGCAAGAGCTCGAAGATTGACAGCCGGGCCGGTGTATTGGCTAACTGAGCCAAGATATCAAAGTTGTAAGGCTTCTCAAGTCCTGAGGAAGATGACTTCTTCAAAGGTTTGTCGAAGCGGACTTGTTGTTTGCCTTTGTCAGCGACTGTCGGCTTGGGAAGAGTAGACTCTACAACCGGTGAGGAGGCAGAAGGGATATCCTTAGTGGAAACAGGTTGTACTGGAGCGGGTTAAGAAGAAGAAGCAGGATTCTCCTGAACTTCGGGATAATCCTTTAGATAGGCTTTTCCTGATCTGGTGCCCAGCAAGATTTCTTCGTCAACTATGGAGTCAAAAGACACCATATTGCAAGTCTTTGTTTTGCCCTTGGAGCGGTCTTTCTTCTTGGAGGAAGAGGAAAGTTCTAACTCTGAAGCAAGATCCGGATGAATCCACATAATCTCGCCATTGTCAAGAGACAAGGGGACGAGACCTTCACTTCGTGGAGGAGGGAGATTCTCGATCTCAAGAGTAGCTTTGGGGATAGGAATGACACCATACTGTACCATCTTCGGTAGGAAGTCACCGAATTGAACTGAGACCATATTTGCGGTAACAGTCTTCTCGTCTTGCTGTAGAGTGACAACACCAGCATTGACCAGCTCTTGAATTTTGCCTTTGAGCACATAACATGCTCGAGTGGGATGCCCAATGAACCTGTGATAAACACAGTACTTAGGATGATCAGTCTTACCGACTTCATTAGGCTTCTTCGGATCTGGAAGCTGGAGCTTGTTACTTTTGATCAAGCAATCAAAGATGCTCACTGTGTCATTCTCGTCAAAAGAGTACTCTACTTTCGGACGAGGTTCCCTTGGTGGAGGTGCTGAAGGAGTAGAAGTGGACGTAGGGGGAGCTACGTTGACCGCCAGAGATTCTTTGTTCTTATTCGTCAAGTTGATATTCAAAGTTTCTTTCCCCTTGTGGTTGTTCTGGCGATTGCCACCACCCGATGTCTGGTGTTCATCCCGGTCGGGGTTAGACATTTGTACCCCTAGTTGCTTGAATTTATCAGCGCTAACTTTAGCTGCTTTAGCGTTGATAATGAAGGATGGCCAATATTGGAACTGAGTTGACCCCGTCCACATGCTGATGATAGGCAAAAGATTTGTCTTGTAAGTGTCTATGGTGACAGCAGTTGGAGTTCCAGGAGGCATTTTCAAAGCTTTCCGGCGAAACCTTTCAATGAAACTCTCAACAGTTTCATTGTGTCTTTGTTTGATTTTATTGAGGGCTGACATAGTCATGTCGTTGATCCCCTTATAGAATCGTTCCAAGAAGATTTGTTTTAGGCCAGAGAAGGAGGTGATACAACCATCGGGCAAGCTTCTGTACCAATCGTATGCCACGTCGGCTAAACAACCGACGAATACTCTGTTAAGAAGAGTGTCATTTGGCTGAAGTTGGACAGTCATAACCTCAAAGTGGTTAATGAACTGACTGGGAAAAGTGCTGCCATCAAACAGCGAGATTGTTGGGATTTTGTATTTAGGAGGAAATGGGACTTCCTTCCATTCAACTGGGTAAGGTTGCTTAATCCCCATCCTCTGCAAGTTGTCCTTCTCTTTGAAGGCCTCAAACTGAGTGCACAGTAGCTTGACAGCTTCGTTAGCATCTTCTACTGATGTAGAAGGAGCTGGCTGAGTCACAGTGTTAGGGGGAGGAACAGCGTGATAAGCACTACCCCAGCACCTGATTGACTGGGTATAGGTTGGATTTATATAGGGGGTAATTGAGGAGATGCTACCCCCAATCCTGTATTGACAGGCACCGACGATGCTATAATTTCAGGATTTGTAGGAGGTACGATTGGTGGTACCGTATGCTGGGCCACAATGATAGAATGCATACTTGCGACCATTTCAGCCATGGTCTTCAGCTTGTCTTCTAGCGCAGCTATTCGTTATTCTTGACTAGCCGAACTGGAAGCATCTGGATCTTCAGTGACAACATAAGCTGTCACTTCTCTAGGTACAGTGGAGGACACCATCTGTTCTGAACTTTTGCTGTATGCATCGTAGTCGGAGAAAGAATCATCTCCTGAGTGAGAAGGAAGGGGATGACCGGAAGGATCTTGAAGATTCCTTTGACCGATTGTGTCTCGGCTTCGGGATCGGGTATGTTGGAATACTCCTTCAGAGGATTCTTGGAGTAGATCCAAATACCGCTGGCTTGGCTTGCGAGGCTTGCCGTGCTTAGAGCACTTCCTACCCCCAGTGTCTCTGGAAGTCATGTTGACGGAAGCGTACAAAACTTCGTCTTCATCTTCCGACATAGGTTCAGAGTTTGTAAAGTTCAGACGATCGAAGACAGATCGTCTTGTTGTCTGACAACAACACTTGATGACAACCTTGTGATTGCAATGATGTCCAAGTGGTTGCACTGGGGATGTTGAGATGTTGTCCCGTTTTTGTTTGAGGTGTTCTCGGAGATCGAGAACAGCAACGTGACGAGAAGAAGTTCGAGGGATGTGTTCTTTGACAATATTCGGAACATGGATCCGGTTCTTCAAATGTTTTATCCCTTGAGTGTACAGGGAAGTACTCATTTCATTGGCATAGGTGTCCGGATTTTTGTTCCTGGAAGTTTGCTTCTGATACTGGTTGGTCTTCGGCATTGGCTGTTTGCGTTTTACCGAAGTTGGTCAATTGAGATAAGTTCTTAGATCAACAAACTCACCTCCAGGGGTTTCTGTCTGAGACACCATCAATTTTCTCTGTTTTGAACGGGATATCTTGAGAGTTGGGAGGTCTTGAAATTCTGCTACCGGAGTAGGCAGAATACCTCTCTGAGCAGTACATTTCCCTTCGGCAATGAGGGAAGAAGAACCCTTATGAGAGAGAGTTCTTGTATTGACTGGTGCCGGAGCACGTTCAGATTGATCTTCTACGGTAAAAACCGAAAAAGACTGAGAAAAGGCCAAAGGGCCTTTTCCTTTGTTTTGTGAAGAAGGGTTAGCTAAAGAGCGTTTCCCTCTGTTGTCTTCCAAGTCGTGGAACGAGGAAGTTTGAGAAAAGACCAACGGGCCATTTTCTTTGTTCTGGGGAGGAGGAGGAATAGCCAAAAGACTACCTCCAGTGGATTGCGCAGGAGCACAGGGTGCTTGAGAGGAGGAGCAGAGCTTTTTCCCTTGCTGTGGGAAGAGGAGAGATTAGCCAAAGGGTTGTCTCTCTTAGACTGCGCTGGCACAGTTTGAGCATGGATTGGAGTAGTCGATGGCGCAATGGCAGGTTGCGCATGAGTAACTCTGGCAGAAAGTCTTCTGGCCTCAGTCACAGTGGCTTGCGCAGTAGGAGTCTTGTTGCCAGAGTGTTTATGTTACACTCTGGTTGCTGGAGTGGTGGATTGCGCAGGCAAATTTGCGGCCAACTGCGCCAGAGGAATAGGAGTCTTGTACTTTAACAGAGCAGCATATGAAGTGGTTTGTGCACTGGAAAGGGAAGCAGCATACTACGCATGAGCAGTAGCAGTAGACTGCACAACAGAGGCAGCAGTCTTGGAAACAGAGGCAGCAGACTGTACAGCAGGCTGAACAGCAGAACCAGTGGACTATGCAACAGTCTTAGGGACCCACACTGGGTGAACTATGCTCGTGGCAGAAGTTGTTACAGTACGAGGGGTGGTCCTGGAGTTGATCATCGCCTCGTAGGCCGTCTGGTTGACCTTTACAACCAGCGTCTTCTGCGTCTTTCTGATAGACGCAACGTCACATTGAGTTGTCACTTCCTCGTCGGAGGAGAAAGTCGTCTCCAGCAGAGTCACCATTTTGTTTGCAAAAACAAAAGTTGATCTTTATTTCAACAAACTTTGTAAAGAAGATTACAAGAATTCTGGGAAAGTACAACTATAGGAATCCGATCTGAATGACGATCGCTTTATCCCTTGGACGATATGAACTTTGAAGATGGTAGCCTTTGAAGATTGCAGCAGCACTTTGGCAAGAACTCCTGATCTCTGGTGATGATCTCTTATCTCTGTGTGTTCTGATGAAGGCTTGAAACTCTATTTATAGAGTTCTAGAAATAACTAACTTTTAGTTATTCTGACTTGCGCAGGTTGGATTGCGCACACTTTGGATTGCGCAGGCAATAAACTGCGCAGACAGTTACTCGATCGTGGACCATCTGTATGTGACGTGTGGCATTGTTTGATTGAAATGCGCTTGATTGTGTACAGACGGTTGCCACATGGTGAGTAATTGATGGCATGAAGGCCACGTGTACATTGTCAGTTGTCTTGATGGAGTGCGCCACCTGAATTACGCTGGCTTCAGATTTTGCTGGGATGGACCGCGCTGGGATGGACTGCGCTGCAGAGAGTCTGGCAGATTGTGCTGTATGTACAGCTGTCCTCGAGCACTGTGCTACACGATAAACGAACAGTTTCCTCGTTCTCCGTACTGTCAGTTGTCAGAAGATCTGATTCTCTGTCAGGTAATGATGACGAGGCCACGTCAGCTTGCGCACTTGGATGAGTGCGCAGTTCCGCCTGCGCAATCGAATTGTTGCGCAATCTGTCTTCTGCGCAGTTCACTTGAAGGATGTCCAATTTGATTTTTATGACTTTTTTGATGGATGCAACTTGATTTTTAGGACCTACACTCCCGAAGCTCTCCGTTCGGCATGCATAATCCGGCACCATGCCTCAGCGACCCATCCTCGGTGATAGAAAAATCATCCAATAATCCTGTCTGTACCTGCTCCCTGATGACCCTCAGAGCTTCATCCTCAAACTGTTTGCTCTGATCCTGTCCATCAGCTCAGACTGGATTTATAAGCCCCACATCTGCTCTTCGATCCCAGGTACTATAACCTTAATGCCCAAACTCTCCAAATCTGCCAAAAGGTGACGGTCCATCGTCAAACACATCGCTACCGGATATCTGCTCAAAGCATCGACAACCACGTTGGCCTTCCCTGGATGGTACTATAAGGATATATCAAAATCCTTCAGCAGCTCTAACCATCGCCTTTGCCTCATATTCAGCTCCTTCTGCGTAAACACGTACTTCAAGCTCTTGTGGTCAGTGAAGATCTCCATGCGCTCTTCGTACAGATAGTGTCTCCAAGCTTCAAGACAAAAATGACTGCTGCCAACTCTAATTCATAAGTCGGGTAGTTCTTCTCATGTGGGCGTAACTGCCTGGATGCATAGGCAATCACCTTCCTATGCAGTTGAAGAACGCATCCCAAACCTTTTCCCGAAGCATCACTGTAAATCGTGAATCCTCCGGACCTAGATGGCAACGTCAGAATAGGAGCCGATGTCAATCTCTTCTTCAACTCCTTAAAGGCGGTCTGGCACTCCTCGGACCAAACAAACTCCACGTTCGTCCTGGTGAGTCGGGTCATTGGCTCGGAAATCCTGGAAAAATCCTGTACGAACATCATGTAATAGCAGGCCAGACCCAGAAAACTCTGAACCTCTGCAGCTGAGCTCGATGTAGACCAGGACTCTACTACTGCGATCTTCTTTGGATCCACTGAAATCCCATCCCCAGATACGACGTAGCCCAGAAACTCCACTCGGTCCAAGAAGAATTCGCACTTCGACATCTTCTCATACAGCTGCTCCCTTCTAAGAGTCTCCAATACAATCCTCAGATGCTCCTCGTGCTCTTCTGGCATCTTCGAATAAATAAGAAAGTCATCGATGAAGCCCACTACGAACTTGTCAAGGTACTGATGGAATACCTTGTTCATCAAGTTTATGAACGCCGTCGGGGCATTAGTCAACCCAAACGGCATGATAGTGAACTCATACTGGCCATAACGAGTCCGAAAAGTAGTCTTCGGAATGTCTTTCTTCTTCACCTTCAGCTGATGATATCCAGACCTCAAGTCTATCTTTGAAAATACCTTTGCGCCGCTCAACTGATCAAATAAGTCATCGATCCTCGGTCGCGGGTATTTGTTCTTGATAGTAAGGTTGTTCAGCGCCCTGTAATCGATGCACATACGCACCGATCCATCCTTCTTCGGTACGAACAATACCGGAGCACCCCAAGGCGAAGAACTGCACCTGATGAATCCTTTGTCCTGTAACTCATCCACTTTCTTCTTCAGCTCCTTCAACTCGCTTTGGTTCACTCTATAAACATGCTGTGAGATAGGCTCTGTGCCCGATACCAAGTCTATAGAGAACTCAATCTCCATGTCCGACGGCATCCCCGGCAACTCGTCTAGGAAGACATCCATAAACTTTGCAATCAAGGGATGAGGCAACTCCTTGTCATCCACCATAGCTCCATAAATAGCACTATCAGTCTGCCCTGCTGCTTCCCTAGCAATCTCAAATACTGGCTCCCCTAGAGGACAGAGCATAACCCTACCTCATCTTCAATCTATGCTAGCAAAGTGCCTACTCAACCAATCCTTTCTGAGTACAAATCGTAGCTCGAAAGTGGCATTACTGTAGGAACGAAGTAGTAAACCAGAATACTCTAGAGGGGGGTGAATAGAGTAGGCAGCAGAATATTATTAATTAAAAACTTGTTAGTAGTTAGATCACAGAAATAATAATAATCATAAAGTAATAACTGTAAAGATAAGAGATCAGAAGGCAAACCTAAACTCAGAGATTTATACTGGTTTTCCTCTTATGAGGACTAATCCAGTCGAAAGAACTCTAGCTACCAGTTGAATCCACTATTGAAAAATCTTGCAAGTTTTCATATGAAGTCCTTGCAACTTCTACAGACGCGAGCTTTGATACGAAAAACTCGACCAACTTCAGTTTTGAAGAGTCTTTCTTCAATCAAGCCTCTGATTACAATTTCTCTGAAATCTTCTAGATCGTACTGTACCGGCAAATTGACTAGAAAATTGTAACTGGCTTGGGATTTGAAAATAAAAGCTTTTAAAAAACTCTTTAGAAGAAACTTAAGCTTTAGAAGAGAAGAGATGAAAGTGAATGAGTGATTTGAAATAATCAGAATTCCTCCCTATTTATAGTTTTTTCAAAGGCAGAACTCTGGCAGAATTTGGACAAAATTCTCTGTAACAAACCACAACTGAAGGAAGACCAAGTTCAAAAACCAACGTTTATATAACGTTCACCTTGGCCGAATTCTGGCCGAACTCTGGCCGAGTTCTGTAATGGTTGGTCAGGTTTATTTTATGAAAAATATTTTTGGGCTTTTTGAAATCCTTAAGAAGCTTTTGTAAATAAGAGATGTTTTTCAAAACATAGGTCAATTTTTGAAAACGATTTTGGATAGCAATTTTGAAAACGATTTTGGATAGCATATTTGCCAGAACGACTCGGTGTACAATGTATTCCTAGACTCAATAAAAATAAAAATTATGTTGCATAAGGAAATACAGTCTCGAGTGGCAAACATAGCTTCAGTCTTGAGCAGTGTCCAAAATATCTTAAGTAAACATCTGAGTTTTTTCGTATATCGAGACAAAGTTTGATCAATTATTAAAATCAGGTGTGACCATGACCAATGGGCCAACAATCTTCCCCATTTTGATAATTGACAAACCATGACCGATATAACATCTTTAGTCTTTATCAAATCAAAATTGTACCGATATAATATACCAAAAAAAAGGGAATTGTTCTTGTAGATTGTTCATAACCTGTATTCATGAAGATGTTAGATCTTATTTCTCCCCTATTGTCACTTAGTAAAATAATTGCAAAAGAGAAAGCTCCTCCGTAATACATGTATAAGTAACAATCAGTGTAGAAACACAAAAATATGGATATATAAAAACATTTATCACACGCATGGTATAAATATCACAGACAGGAAAAAAATGTGATAAGCAGAGAATATTTCACAGGCAGTGTAAATGGAAGCATAAATAAAAGATAATGCTATAAGAAATGCTAAACTGAATAAACTGTAGAAGAAAGCATATATCATGTACATCAAACAAAAAAAAACACAAATCATAATAAAAAATAAGAGTACTGATACTAGCTTGGAATGTCGGAGCATTTCCAAGTAAACAAAGACAAAATTATCAATCTCAAAAGTATGACAAATCAAATATCATCCTCATCTGCAGTGCCAGCATGTCCACCATGTCCGGATTGACCATCTTCAGATGTGCCAGTTCCAGAGGTGTGTAGAGTAGCACCAGAAGTACGATATCAATCGTAAGCGTTCCCTGGCTGGAACAGAGAGTGGATCACCTCATCATTAATACGGTAACCGGATACAGAAGGGTCTCTAGGAAGAGAGCTAGCAGAATGACCCGTCTGAGCAAATATGAGATCGGTAAAAGAGTTGGCAATAGCTTGGAACCGAGTCACGTCACGGAACTCATGTTCCCTGGAAGTGTCAACAAAGAAAGTCTACAGATTTGAGAGGTACTGATGAATACCCTCAAAAGTTATAGGGTAAGACTGAGAAGGAACATGTGCAGTAGGAGCAGGTGCAGGAGGTGGAGGAGTAGTGGCAATGCTACGACGAAAAAGCTTGAGAAACTTGGGCTCAGGGTCCAGAGCGCAAGTGGATAAGTCTATGTCAAAATGCTGAAAGATGCGTGGGATAGGCATCGCATAAGAGAGGTTGCGGTCTCTTCTGCGATATCTACCCATCATTTGGATGATAGTCTTAGGATCAGAAAAAGGAATCCCCTTAAGAATGTGATAGAGGGCAGAGAGTTCTAGTGCAGTGACATCATCTTTTGAAGTAGATTTTAGAAGAATAGTGGAATAGATAATGCAATGTAACTCGGAGTTAAACAAGTTCAAGTTATTGGCCTTGAACTTTCCAGGACGAGCACGTGTGGGTGCACAAAGCTCATTCTTGAAACTAACAAGAGTTGTGCCCTCGGCAACATCAAAGTCAGTGATATCATCGAGCGGGGCACTGTTTCAGATTAGCTGTAGGAGTACTGTCCCAGCTAACGGGAGTTCACCGGGGAACAATTAAGTATAGCTTTGCTTCGACCGTAGTCGTGGTAACAGACAGACTCTTTGTAGGCTTGTCTCGAAAACAGTTATTGAGTATTGAATAAATTAATTAATAAAACAAAATTAATTAATATTATTGACATCTAAAATTTCTAATTCTCGACGTAAATAATTGAAACGATCTTCCGCTAGAGGTTTTGTGAATATGTCAGCCAATTGATTTTGTGTCTATGTATAGAAGGTCTATATCTCTATTTTGTTGATGATCTCTAAGAAAATAATGTCGAATCTTGATATGCTTAGTACGAGAGTGACATAATGGATTCTTAGTCAAATTAATAGAACTAGTGTTATCACAGAAAATTGGTATGTGTGTGAAATGTAATCCAAAGTCTTCTAAAGTTTGCTTAATCCACAAAATTTGTGCACAACAACGTCCTGCGACGATATACTCAGCCTCAGTTGTTGATAATGCGACAGAATTTTGCTTCTTGCTAAACCAAGAGAATAGGGCTTTTTCTAGGAAATGACATGTGTCGCTGGTACTTTTTCTATCTACTTTGCATCCGGAAAAATCATCATCAGTATAATTGGTTAGGTCAAATGACGTGGTTTTAGGATACCATAAGCCGATAGAAGAAGTGCCTTTAAGGTATCGAAAGATACGTTTAACTGCGCACAGATGTGATTCCTTAGGATTGGCTTAAAAACGTGCACACAAGCAAACACTAAACATAATGTCTGGTCGACTAGAAGTTAAGTACAATAAGCTACCGATCATACCTCGATACTTACGTATATCGACGGGTTTACCTTGTTCATCAATATCAAGCTTGGTTGAAGTCGCCATTGGAGTGCCAAGTGGTTTGACTGCTTCCAGGTCGTACTTCTTTAATAGATCTTTTGTGTACTTTGCTTGATTTATGAACGTCCTATTGTTGGTTTGTTTGATTTGCAGTCCGAGAAAGAATTTCAGCTCTCTCATCATGATCATCTCAAACTCATTCTACATACACTTTGAAAATTCTTGACAATAAGATTCACCAGTGGATCCAAAAATAATATCATCTACATAGATTTGAATCAAAAGAAGATTGTTATTCAAAGATTTTATAAACAGTGTACTGTCAACCTTTCCCTTTGAAAAATCGTTGTCAAGTAGAAAAGAGCTTAGACGATTGTACCAAGCACGAGGAGCTTGTTTCAAATCGTATAAGGTTTCTTCAACCTGAAAATATAATCAGAATTTTTGAAATTAGTAAAACCTGGAGGTTGAGCTACATAAACTTCTTCTTTTATAAAACCATTCAAAAATGCGCTTTTAGCATCCATTTGAAATAACTTGAAATTATGAAAACATGCAAATGCATATAACATGTGAATGGATTCTAATCTCGCAACTGGGGTATAAGTCCTATCGTAGTCGATACCTTCTTCTTGATTGTATCCTTGAGCTACGATTCGAGCCTTATTACGAGTCACTAAACCATTCTCATTCAGTTTGTTTCGAAATACCCAACGGGTGCCAATGACCGGATGATCAATGGGCTTGGGAACAAGTTCCCAAACTTGATTCCGTTCGAATTGGTTTAATTCCTCTTGTATAGCATCTAACCAAAAATTATTACTATATGCTTCTTCAATGTTTTAGGGTTTAAATTGTTAAACAAAAGCAACACAAGAAGCTATATCTTTATTAGAGGAACGAGTACATACACCCTTGGTAATCTCACCAATTACCAAGTCCTTTGGATGATCTGCCAAGAATATCATCTCTTTTGGTATGTCCTCAGGATTGCTGGTTCTGGCTTCTTTGCTTGAAGACTCAGCTGGTGCTTGGTGTGAAGGTTCTGCATCTTTGTGGGATAGTTTTACAGTAGCTGTACTTGGTGTACTCATGTCTTCATTATCGTCATCGTCTAAATGTTGATTTAGTTCATCAAACTTGACATTAATTGATTCTTCGATGATCATGGTTCTCTTGTTGAAGACTCTGTACCCTTTGCTTTTTGCCGCATAACCTAAAAAGATACCTTCATCGGCCTTTTCATCAAATTTACTCAGGTTGTCTTTAGTATTAAGAATAAAGCATCTACAACCAAATATCTTGAAATAAGAAACAGTGGGTGTTCTATCAAACCATAACTCATAGGGAGTCTTCTTCGATATAGGTCAAATTAGAACCCTATTGAGAATATAGCACGCTGTATTGACAGCTTCAGCCCAAAAGTATCTAGGTAGACTAAACTGGTTCAACATTACTCTAGCCATTTCAGATAGAGTCCTATTCTTACGTTCTACAACTCCATTTTGTTGTGGAGTCCTAGGGCAGGAAAACTCATGTAAATAACCGTGTGTGTCACAGAATTGCTTGAACTTTGCATTCTCAAATTCGTCGCCATGATCACTACGAATACGAGTAATCATAAAACCTTTTTCATTCTGTACTTTCTTGTAAAAGGTGACGAATTCTGACAAAGCATCGTTCTTGCGTGCAAGAAAATATACCCATGTGTATCAAGAGAAATTATCTACAATGACAAATACATATAACTTACCACATAGACTAGCAATTCTACTGGATCCAAATAAGTCCATATGCAACAATTGTAGAGGTCTAGTGGTACTTACATCGTTCTTGGATTTAAAGACAGATCGGGTAGCTTTGTTCTTTTCACATTCGCTATATACCGTATCCTTCTTGAAAGATATGTCCGGTAAGCCGCGTATCAACTTCTTTATGGATAGTTTTGAAATTGTGTCCATGTTTGCATGACCGAGTCTCATATGCCATAGTTGACTCTCAATGCTCTTGGCCACCAGGCATCTACCTGCTTTGTTAGCATCTTCTAACAGATAGAAAATATATATGTTGTCTTCCCTGATACCTTTAAAGATAGTACTACCAGTTGACCTATCAACTATAGTACATTTGTCTTTGACGAAGTTAATGCCATAACCATGATCAGCTAAATGGCTTATGCTGAGCAGATTATGTTTTAACTCGGTAACTAGACATACATCTTTAATCACGGGATATGGAGCCTTACCAATGTCACGACACCGATTATGTACCCTCTTAAATTATTATCAAGGAGACGTATCCTTCTTTATTCTTCTTCGTCAGTGTTGTGAATAATGATGCATCACCGATCATGTGCCGTGAGCAACCGCTGTCGAGGATCCATTTGCTTCTAGCATACGAAGGGCGTTCCACCTACAAAACAGTTTGCAGAAGAAACTTTTGGTACCCATTTCTTGTAGGGTCCTGACAGGTTAGTTTTTGGTATCCATGCATAAACATTTAAATCTACTAACTTTCTGATTCTACATGCAGAGGATATATGACCAATGAGGCCATAATAATGACATTTTGCATGTTGACTATTAAAAGTTGTGTGAGGTGCATGATTGGTAGGTTTTGGTAATTTCTAGTATAGAAAAATGCATGCCTATTAGTCTTCTTGGGCATAGGTTTGGTATGGTTTGGTCTGACAGTATTGGGTGTGTTCCGATGATTCGGTAATTGACACGTGTTAGAATAGGAAGCAATAACTTCAGGCCATTTTTTAAACTAATTTCCAACTTTTTGGAGGTGTCATATAATCTAGTATAGCCAGATGTAAGTGTTTCCATTCTGACTTGTGCACACTGGATATTCTTTCTCTCCTTAGATAGGTCTTCCTTTAACTGGATGATAGTTTGGTCTTTTTCTTCGGATAACTTGATAGTCTCGTGTAACAACAGGTTAGTAGAAGAAAGCTCACCATACTCAATAGAGGAATTATCATTTCTAACATCAGCTAGTTGGTCGATAAGTCTTTCTATCTCACCTTTGTACTCTTTGAGTACCTTCTTAGAGGTTTCATATTTACTACGCAGTTTCCTGTAGTCATTTAACAGGTCACTAAAAGCCTCTCATAATTGCTCAAAGGTGAAATCATCATAAGGATCAAACAGAGGATTAGTGATTACCTGATCGCAAGCCATCAAGCATACATTTGCAGCGTCATCCGATTGTTCATCTTCTGAATCGCTAGCTTCGCTTTCATGCCATATGCTTGTATTTGCGTACTTCTTTGATGTAGATCTCTTCAGGTAGACTTTGTCATATTTGTTGCTTTTTCTTGTGGATGATGATGCTGTTGGACAATCTTTCTTCATGTCCTTTCTTTTTACATCCGTAGCAAATAGGATCTTCCTCGTTGTTGTTGTTGTTGCTATATTTTGTTCTTCTATTGAATCTCATGAACTTCTTGAATTTTCTTACCAGAAGAGCTTGATCTTCAGAGTCAGGGTTGTTGTCGTCAGAATCATCTTCGACAGTTCTTCTATGTTAAGCCTTCAAAGCGATCGACTTCTCTGACTTCTCCTTTGGTGTAGCATTTCAAATTCTTGAAGTTCCAACTCATAAGTGAGTATCTTACCCATGAGTATTTCCAGAGACATTGTTGAGAGGTCGTTTCCTTCAATGATTATTGTAGCCTTTGGAATCCAGTTCTTTGTGTTTGCTCGTAGAAATTTACGAATCTTCTCATGATTACTGTATTCCTTGTCTAATAAAGACAAAGGATTTATAATATCCAGGAATCTCGTAAACATCTGAGTGACGGATTCATTTGGCTTCATTTTGAATGCCTCGTACTCTTGAGTAAGTCTGCTGATCTTTGACTCCTTGACTTGTATTGTTCCTTCGTGGGTTATTTCGAGAAGTTTCTATACTTTATTTGACAAACAAGGACCGGGGTTGTAACCCTTCGCCTGAACAGAACTTTGCCTCTGATCTTTATTGTTAAGAGTGACAATCATGCGATCAAGCTTGCAATAGTCGAGCACTGAAACCACACCATAAAATCGTACCCGGCTAATCAGTGACTACGGCTTTCTACATTAGCTAACTAGGGTTATCACAACATGCAATGAGATGTTCCTCCAGCCATAAGCCCTGCAGGTAATCCAGGTTATCCAGGCGACTTGGGTTTATTTAAGCAGTGCATCGTTCTTTCCATATATCAGTAAAATTAGACTTGTGCCCTACTCGTCGGCAGGCTGCAAGTCCAACAATGGTGGCCGGGATAACGGGATCGTCTGTAGCTGGGGAGATCTCTCATGACTACTGAATTATTCTAGTTGTTAGCCTTAGCCATTTACAGTAGGTACCCCTGACCGTGGTACTCAGGGATCTCCATCCTAGACATGATGCGAACACTACCGGTTCAGTCGTACAATCATCCACGGTGTGCAGGCCATCAAATCTTGTCATGTCATGTTCACTGTCAGGAGTGCGCCGCGTCGGGCCACTATCATGTCATGTCAAAAGTGCACCACAATGGGTCACCATCGTGTCAGGGAACAATTAATTTACCACAAGTACACATTTAGTAATTAAATATTTAAAAAGGGGCAAGGACTGTGGGGGACTCATGCGGCTCAAAAATTTCTATGCGGCCTGCAGTCACTAGCTCATGCGGCTAAGCCACTAAATACGCTCATGCGGCTAGCAAAATATATAAATATGCAAATTAATACGCTCGCTATTGGTATACGGCTGACGGATTCCTTAGGTCATATGCGGCTAGCTGCTGAGAAGTGCATTTAAGGAAAAGTATTAAGGTTTGTATTAGAGAATTCCTAAGCCAAATGCATTAAAGCAAATGGAATGCACCAAAGCAAATGCTATGCGGCTGTGCTAGGGAAAAATGTAGTAAAGCAAATGCATTAAAGCAAATGCCTTAAAGCATATGCGGCTGGCCTTCCAAGAAGGTGTATTAAAGCATGAATACAACTATTAAGGCCTTAAGTGCATAAAGCATACAATATATGAAATATTAGGGTCTTAAATGCATAAAGCATTAAAGTAATGCATTAATTTAAGCTTTAAGAAGCTATGCGACTAGCCATCTCCAGGATGCTTTAACCAAAGCATATAAGGACAAAAATGCTTTAACCAAAGCAATAAAGCAAATAAGGACAAAAGTATTAAGAATGGGATAATATTACATTAAGTAATGCCCTTAGGAATATAAACCTCCAGAACCTATGCGGCTAGCTTATAATGCATGGACTGCAATAATTGCATGGATTCAAATGTATTATAATGCATGGATTCAAGCCTATGCGGCTTACTTGTGATGTATTGACTGTAATAATTGCATGCGGTCGACCATAAGATTTAATGCATTGCTATAATACATTTTAATACTTTAGTGTAGGTATTTGGAATATGCATTAAAATATTGTATGCATTAAATGCACGCTAGAATATTGTATGCAAAATATTGCATGCATCTGCGGCTTACTTCGAATACCACATGTGGCTCTCTTGGGTGCTGATGCATGCAAGGCTATGGGTGCAAGCATTAAATGCTAAGCCATGATAATGGGGCCAAGCATTAATGCTAAGCTTTGCTCCCACTTGCATGTATTTAATGCCAAGGTGGCCAAGTATGTTCCCATGCGGCTACAATTAACACTTGCAAAAAACTGCAAGTGTATAGGAGATTAATTAATACAATTCTATATAAGCCATGCGGCTCCTAAGTAAATGGCCATGCGGCTCAGCAAAATTCTCATAGGTCAAATTTGGACCAAACGAAATTCTCTGCAACATGGGATCATCAACTTAGCAAAATATGCCAGTTTGATAGATCCAAAATTCTGGAAACCGAAAATACCACAAGGCTAGATCTACAAACATTTAACCATAGAAATAAAAAATGCCAAGTACTAAAGTGGGTTAGAAACACATGAGGAAGACAATCGAACAATAAAAATGGACTTCCTCCATGAAGCAAGATGCACTTGCCTAAGCTCTCCCTCTCTCTTTCTTTCCTGGTGGTTGAAGAAGTAATGGTGGAGAAGAAGAAGTAATAAAGGGAGAGAAATGTTAGTGGGATATTTAATGAAGAGGGTGGTGGTAGGTGGGATATTTAATGAAAGTGGTAGTAGGTGGGAGTGGTTTGGTCCACACAAAATCTAGCAAAACCGAACCATGCAAAACCAAGCCGAACCAAGTCAAGTTGGGCCGAACCAACCAAGGAAATATGCAATACGGGTCTAAATACGTACACGTATTTCAAGATACGAAATACGAACAATGGTTATTACAACTCTACCCACCTTAGAAGAATTCCGTCCTCGGAATTTTAATCAAGTGGCTAGAGATGCAAGGATAAGCTATACTACCCACAGGCAAGCTATACTAGTCAAGCAATCAAGCAATTATTCGTACAAGCAAGGAATCGAAGACATGAGGCATAGAAAAGATATTATACCTCATGAGTCAAACAGGTCAGGATATCGCGATCGGTTATCATCCTCACGCTCCCACGTTGACTCTCCCAAAGAGTGATGACCCCAAGCAACACGGACTAACTTGATAGTCTTGTTCTTGAGTATCTTCTCTCTTTGGTCCAACATGGATACGGGCCTCTCCTCATACGAAAGGTTGGTACCAACAACCAATTCCGAATGATCCAGGATGTGGCTCGGGTCCGGGATATACCGTCTTAGTTGGGATACATGGAACACGTCATGTACCTCACTCAGAGACGGTAGAAGAGCGAGACGATAGGACACATCTGCTACTCGCTCCAGAATATCGAACGGCCCTATATACCTAGGACTAAGCTTTTCCCGTACGCTGAAACGAATGACGCCACGGTTAGGCGAGATCCTCAGGAATACATGGTTGTCGACAGAAAATTCAAGGGGACGCCGATGAGAATCGGTCCAATGGCGCTGACGATCTTGTGCAACGCGAAGATGATCTCTGACTCTCCTGACCACCTTAACTGTCTGAGCGATCATCTTTGGACCAAGCATCTGCCTCTCTCCCACATCGTCCTAGGCTAGTGGGGATCTGCACTTCCTTCCATACAGTGCCTCGAACGGTGCCATCTGGATACTAGCTTGGAAACTGTTGTTGTACGAGAACTCCACCAGGTGTAGGTGGTCTTCCCACGAACCACCGAAGTTGAGTGTACAAGATCTCAACATATCCTCCAGAGTCTGGATCATGTGCTCCGACTGACCATCTGTCTGCGGGTGATATGCTGAGCTGAACTGGAGGCGAGTTCCCAAACTCTCTTGTAAGCTATGCCAAAAGTGTGACGTGAATCTCGAATCCCGGTCCGAGGTGATACTGATTGGTACATCGTGGAATCTGGCTATCTGCCGAAGATACATCTCTGCTAGCTGAGCTGTCGATTGACCTACTCTGAATGGGAGAAAGTGAGCCACCTTCGTGAGCCTATCAACTATAACCCAAATAGCATCTCTACCAGCTGGGATCTAGGTAATCCAGTCACGAAATTCATGGTTACATGCTTCCACTTCCATTCTGGAATCGGCATGGGCTGAAGAAGTCCAGCTGGCCTCTGGTGTTCGGCCTTGACTTGTTGGCAGACCAAACACCGAGAGACAAACCGGGCTATCTCCCTCTTCATGCCATTCCACCAAAAGTGCTGACGGATATCACGGTACATCTTCGTGCCACCGGGATGAATGGAATACTGAGAACTGTGAGCTTCCGCCATCACCTCCTGTCTGATATCTCCACTGGGTACACAAAGACGCTTACCATGTCGAAGGGTACCATCTTCATGAATATATAATTCTGGTCGTCGTCCTGCTTCACATTCTGCTCTAAGCCGCTGAAGCTTAGTATCGGAGGACTGAGCTATCTTGATCCTCTCAACTATACTGGACTTTACTTGCATGCTGGCCATCAATGCCACATTGGTAGGAAGGACAACTTCTATACCCATCTTCTGAAGATCTGCTAACAACTCTGGTTGCGCTGTCAGAAGATAACTCCGGCTCTCCTGCTTAACGCATCTGCAACAACGTTGGCCTTCACAGGATGATACTGCAGGTTGACATCATAATCTACAAGTAGCTTTAGCCACCTTCTCTGACGCATATTAAGGTCCTTCTGGGTGAAAACATACTTCAGGCTCTTGTGGTCGGTGAAAATCTCCATCCTATCTCCATACAGGTAGTGTCTCCACAACTTAAGTGCAAACACTACTGCTGCCAGCTCTAAGTCGTGGGTCGGGTAATTCCTCTCATGATCATGAAGTTGTCGTGACGCATAAGCTATTACCTTCCCATGTTGTATCAAAACACATCCTAAACCCTTGTCTGAAGCGTCACAGTACACTGAAAATCCTCCGGTCCCATCTGGAAGTGTGAGAACGGGTGCCGTCATCAAGCCTCGCTTCAGCTTCTCAAAAGATTCTTGACATTCTGCTGTCCAAGCGAACTGCACATCCTTGCGGGTTAGCTGCGTCAATGGCGCTAAAATCTGAGCAAAGTCTGAAACAAATCTCCGGTAATAGCCGGCTAATCCAAGAAAACTGCGAACTTCTACAACTGTGCGGGGCACTGGCCAGGTTTCGATAGCCACTATCTTTTGGGGATCCACTTTAACTCCCCCTCTAGTAATAATATGACCCAAGTATGAAATACGATCGAGCCAAAACTCGTATTTACTGAACTTGGTGTACAACTGGTGCTCTCGGAGAATCTGGAGGACAATTCTAAGATGCTGCTCATGCTCCATTTTACTCTTGCTGTAGACCAAGATATCGTCTATGAACACGATCACGAACGGATCCAAATAAGGTATGAAGATACGATTCATGAGGTCCATGAATACAGCCGGCGTATTGGTTGCTCCAAAGGCATAACAAGGAACTCCCAATGCCCATATCTGGATCTGAAGGCTGTCTTCGGGATGTCCTGCTCTCTGACTCTGATCTGGTGGTACCCTGACTTCAAATCAATTTTCGAGAATACTGCCGCTCCATGAGTTGATCAAACAAGTCATCTATCCTGGGGAGAGGATATCTGTTCTTGATTGTCACTGAGTTCAAGGTACGATAGTCAACACATAATCTGGACGTACCATCCTTCTTTTTCACAAGAAGCATCGGGGCTCCCCAAGGCGATCCACTAGAACGAATGAATCCCTTGGTCCTTAGTTCTTCAATCATCTTATACAATACCTCCAATTCTGACGGCGCCATCCTGTAGACTCTCTCTGACACTGGTGCTGTTCCGGAAATCAAGTCGATAGTGAACTCGATCTCCCGTTCTGGCGGCATTCCTGGAAGCTCTTCCAGGAAAACATCTGGGAATTTCTCCACTATTCGGGGTAACTGCACTGCTGCTACGGCCATCCGAAATACTGGAGGGAAAGGTTCCACTTCACCTCGAGAGAAAGAAAACTCTGGCTCGCCTGGAATGCTAAAAACAACTCTGCCAATATGGCAGTCTATCCTAGCAAACTGGTCTCTCAACCAATCTATCCCTAAGACCACATCATAATCGGCCATCGGGAATTCTATCAGTCTAGCGGGAAACTCTCTATCGCTAACCACGATTCGACATGAGGAAAACACTCTATCTACTCCCACAAGACCATTACCAGTAAGTATATTGAGCCTTACTGATAACGACTCGGGCTCCAGTCCTATCCGTGTCGCAAATCTTGCAGACATAAATGAATGCGATGCACCAGAATCAAATAACACTGAAGCCAGAAAAGTGTTGACGAGAATAGTACCTGCCACTACCTCACCTGGTGCCACTTCTTGTTCTCCCATGGTCAAAGCCAATACTTGACCATGCCCTCTGGGTGCCGGCCCTCTCTGCTGGAATCCTCGCAGCCTATTCTGGGCTTGCGCCTGGGCAAACTGCTGAGGCCTTTGCTGATGAAAATCCTAGGTCTGTGTCGGCAACGGCCTCGGGAAAGGAAACTGCTGCTGGACTGGTACTGGGGCTGGTCTCGTCACTGATGAACTGGTCCTGGCTGGTGATGAGTCAGTCCTGAACGGACAGGACCCTACCTTGTGGTCGGGCGCTCCACAAAGCAAACATAATCCTCGAGCCTTGCGACACTCTGAAACAACATGTCCAGGCTTCCCACAATAAGAGCAGCACATGGGGGAAGACTGCTTATGCTTCTGCTGCTGAGGATACGCCGGGGTTGAATGCTGAACCGACGTAACTGAAGCTCCCCTTCTCGGAGCTCCAATGGTCAAAGCTCTAGCTGCCGAGGCTGGTGCTGATGACTGATTCATCTGGCCGTGAGATCGCTTTCGACCTCCGGTCCTGTCCACAATCCTCTGGGAGGTATACTTATGCCTCCTAGCTGCCCTCAATACCGTATCAAAAGTCTGATGCTCGAATTGCTCCACTGCCAGCAAAATCTCCAGGTGGAGTCCCTGTTGAAATTGCTGAGCTCTATCGAACTCGGTTGCCACCAAGGTGGGAGCAAACCGACTAAGCCTAGAAAACTCGGCCGTATACCCATCGACCGTTCTGTCCATCTGCTTCAAATTGGTGAACTTGGTCTGCAGATCGTACCGAGCCACCGCATCGAAGTACTTGGTCCGGAACCTCTCTCGGAATACTGTCCAAGCAATAGGCACCGCTAGTCCAACAGCCTGAGCCGTCCACCAGCTGCGGGCCAGATCCAATATCTGCAGGCGCACCACGGCCACCTTTTCATCTTCTGGGGTCTTCGCTGCTTCCAATATCACCTCTGTGTCCTGAAGCCATACATCAGCAGCGATAGCGTCTTCGCTGCCATCAAAGAATGGAGGGTTCAGGCGCTTGAAACTGTTCGCTATACTGCTCCCATGATGTCCACCTCTTCCCAGAGCATCTGCCACTGCCTGATGCAAGGCATCTCCTCAACGGTCCTGAGATGTAAGCAACTCCCTGATAAGTCTAACTGAGGATCCATCATCCTGTCTCGCGGGCTGGGCTGACTGCACCGGGGTTCTGGATCTCCGGAAGGCATAGCCCGGAAGGCTGCTCCTGAGTGCTGGGCCTAGTCTTCTTATTGCTGCTGGTCCATGGGTAGCGCTTCGCCTTGCTGATCGGCAGGTCCAGGAACAATGCCACTGAAGAAGATGACATAGGAAACAATAAGGAAGGACCCAGACAGATCAACAATACAAGCATATGATCAGGTCGAGAATCCCAGGGATTAGAAAAGTCGGGCAGAGATCAAGGAAGAGTGCTGATTGAGACATCTATTCGGTAAACCCTCACATATCTTGATTTTCAAGACCTGTATGGGCCACCACTTAAACCATGTAACGCCCCAGAACCAGAATACCGGAGAACGGGGGCATACATAGCCAGCTACGTATAATGAAATGGAATCCACCCTACTATACGGTCACGGCTGTCTAGATATATGAGGGTTTAGCTACAATCCATCAGTCTCCTATGGTCATAAACAAGCCTAATTGTCTCAATCCCAAGCAAGCAAGTAAAGTTACAAGATGTAAGATCACCAAATATACAATAGTAAGGCGTCCCAAATATTATATATCCAGCTGATCATAAAGCTAGTCGTTACAAAATGTGAGGACTAGCAAGAGTTCGGTCATACATGATCAACCTTAGGATCTGTCAATCATGCTACAGCCCGTAGGCAGACAATAATAAGGTATACAATACGAGCTAACAGGTGCTCGCCGGCTAAACGTCCTAAAATGAAATTTTTTACAATAAAGTGGGAGAGCAAAAATAAACCCACTCGTTGCCCTAGTTACTCCTGAGGGTCACCATCGGGTTGGAAGGTCGGTAGATCCTCTAAGGTAGCTCCGAAATCTGGCCACACAAAACCAGCTGGGTCAGACCCCAGAAAGAGCAAGTGCCACAAAGGAGGCTTCACTTAAGAACTAAAACCAGCACATCAGAAAATGATATTAAAGCAGTTAAAAGAACTTGGTAATAAAGAATAACAACCATCAAAATAGAGCACGAGAGAACCATTCAAGTAGCCGGGTCACAACCCTTAAACCAAACAAGGACAGGGGTTGTAACCCTTCACTTGAATAGAACTCCATCTCCAAATCTTGTTGATAAGGTAAAACTTTACAAGCATGACGTGGGGTGCAATAATACAATAAACGAAGAGAGGACTTAGAACTGCTCCGGGAGCCAGGTTACAACCCTTAAACCAAACAAGGACCGGGGTTGTAGCCCTTCGCCTGAACAGAACTTCGCCTCTGATCTTTATTGTTAAGAGTGACAATCATGCGATCAAGCTTGCAATAATCGAGCACTGAAATCACACCATACAATCGCACCCGGCCAATCAGTGACTACGACTTTCTACATTAGCTAACTAGGGTTATCACAACATGTAATGAGATGTTCCTCCAGCCACAAGCCCTGCAGCTAATCCAGGTTATCCAGGCGACTTGGGTTTATTTAAGCAGTGCATCGTTCTTTCCATATATCAGTGAATTTAGACTTGTGCCCAACTCGTCGGCAGGCTGCAAGTCCCACAATGGTGGCCGGGATAACGAGATCGTCTGTAGCTGGGGAGATCTCTCATGACTACTGAATTATTCTAGTTGTTAGCCTTAGCCATTTACAGTAGGTACCCCTGACCGTAGTACTCAGGGATCCCCGTCCTAGACATGATGCGAACACTACCGGTTCAGTCGTACAATCATCCACGGTGTCCAGGCCATCAAATCTTGTCATGTCATGTTCACTGTCAGAAGTGTGCCGCGTCGGGCCACTATCATGTCATGTCAAAAGTGCACCACAACGGGTCACCAACGTGTCAGGAAACAATTAATTTAGCACAATTACACATTTAGTAATTAAATATTTAAAAAGGGGCAAGGACTGTGGGGGACTCATGCGGCTCGAAAATTTCCATGCGGCCAGCAGTCACTAGCTCATGCGGCTAAGCCATTAAATACGCTAATGCGGCTAGCAAAATATATAAATATGCAAATTAATACGCTCGCTATTAGTATGCGGCTGACGGATTCCTTAGGCCATATGCGGCTAGCTGCTGAGAAGTGCATTTAAGGAAAAGTATTAAGGTGTGTATTAGAGGATTCCTAAGCCAAATGCATTAAAGCAAATGGAATGCACCAAAGCAAATGCTATACGGCTGTGCTAGGGAAAAATGCAGTAAAGCAAATGCATTAAAGCAAATGCCTTAAAGCATATGCGGCTGGCCTTCCAAGAAGGTGTATTAAAGCATGAATACAACTATTAAGGCCTTAAGTGCATAAAGCATATAATATATGAAATATTAGGGTCTTAAATGCATAAAGCATTAAAGTAATGCATTCATTTAAGCTTTAAGAAGCTATGCGGCTAGCCATCTCTAGGATGCTTTAACCAAAGCATATAAGGACAAAAATGCTTTAACCAAAGCATTAAAGCAAATACGGACAAAAGCATTAAGAATGGGATAATATTACATTAAGTAATGCCCTTAGGAATATAAACCTCCAGAACCTATGCGGCTAGCTTATAATGCATGGACTGCAATAATTGCATGGATTCAAATACATTATAATACATGGATTCAAGCCTATGCGGCTTGCTTGTGATGTATTGACTATAATAATTGCATGCGATCGGCCATAAGATTTAATGCATTGCTATAATACATTTCAATGCTTTAGTGTAGGTATTTGGAATATGCATTAAAATATTGTATGCATTAAATACACGCTAGAATATTGCATACAAAATATTACATGCATCTGCGGCTTACTTCGAATACCACATATGGCTCTCTTGGGTGCTGATGCATGCAAGGATATGGGTGCAAGCATTAAATTCTAAGCCATGATAATGGGGCCAAGCATTAATGCTAAGCTTAGCTCCCACGTGCATGTATTTAATGCCAAGGTGTCCAAGTCCATGCGGCTACAATTAACACTTGCAAGCAACTGCAAGTGTATAGGAGATTAATTAATACAATTCTATATAAGCCATGCGGCTCCTAAGTAAATGGCCATGCGGCTCAGCAAAATTCCCATAAGTCAAATTTGGACCAAACGAAATTCTCTGCAACATGGAATCATCAACTTAGCAAAATATGCCAGTTTGATAGATCCAAAATTCTGGAAACCGAAAATACCACAAGGCTAGATCTACAAAAATTTAACCATGGAAATAAAAAATGCCAAGTACTAAAGTGGGTTAGAAACACATGAGGAAGACAATGGAACAATAAAAATGGACTTCCTCCATGAAGCAAGATGCACTTGCCTAAGCTCTCCCCCTCTCTTTCTTTACTGGTGGTTGAAGAAGTAATGGTGGAGAAGAAGAAGTAATGAAGAGAGAGAAATGTTAGTGGGATATTTAATGAAGAGGGTGGTGGTAGGTAGGATATTTAATGAAAGTGGTAGTAGGTGGGAGTGGTTTGGTCTACACAAAATCTAGCAAAAACCGAACCATGCAAAACCATGCCGAACCAAATCAAATTGGGCCGAACCAACCAAGGAAATATGCAATACGGGTCTAAATACGTACACGTATTCCGAGATACGAAATACGAACAATGGTCATTATAATGCACCCAGGACTCATGAAATCTGTGTTGGGCATCTGCAAATCAAAGGAATACACCAAAATATCAATATCATCTATGAAGGCCAACTGCCAATCAAATAAATGCTTCAACCAAAAAATCATAATCAAATTAAGTATACTTCATTCCAAGTCCAATAAACTGTATAATTCATGTTACAGTAATCTGCCTAATCCACGTTAGTAATTCAACATAGAACCGGCATAATTCACAATACAATAATCCAAATAAATATCAGACCTACTCTAAATTCAAGACCATATTACATTTTTCAAATAAATTATGAACTATGCACTTAGTACAAGCGAAAAGTTTAGTATTACAATATTTCAAACACAAAATTTAGTTTGATCGCCATGACCAACAAATATTCAGAACCATATTACAAGTCAAATATTACTTCCAAATTAAAATAAAAGATTAAAAACTCAAAAGATGAATCTTCATAGCCATCTCCATCTTCTTCTTCTTGTTTCTTTTTTTTTCTTCTTCTTCTTTCTCAAAATATCCTTGACCTACACCTTGAGGGTCGGATTAAGAAAACTTATAGTCAGTATGGACTCACTGTATATGTAGAAATGATATCCAGAAACAGAAATAGAAGTATCAAAGTGATGGCTAGCATTAAAGTGTCAATGTGCACAGTGTGTATTTTTACATAAGAGTTTGGGCTAGCCCCATTTACCTTCTTCACGAGGGAAGGAAAATCTTATTCTTGGTCAGCAAATTCAACCTCTATCTGGTTAATCTTATCCAGAATCAATTAGTGGTTGTCGGATATAGTCTTCATCTCTTTGAAGACATTCTCAAAGTTTGCAGCAACAAAATTGTATAGATCATCAACCCTGACCTTAGTGTTTTTGATTCCATAAGTTAATGGTTTTCCAGATGTTGATGGTTTGCTTGCAGCTGCTGCCCGTTTTCCAAACATTCGAGTGAAGGTTAGTTTTCTCATGGGGCCTTTGTTTTTAATATAAACATCCCCTGCTAAGCTTGGGACAGAATGTTTATTAGCCATCGAGCATACAAATTCTCCGAAAGGGAGAGCTGTCCTTGCAGTTGGTTTTTCCAAGAGATGCATCATTCTACTGAACATGTAGGAACCTATATCCATCCTTTTTTTCTTCCCCATATAATAAAGAAATTTTACTCTCTCGAGATGGATGGAAAACTCATGTCCAGTAGGGTTGAGTGTTTGAGATACGTAGGCATGCAACAATTTATACAAAGTTTTTAATCGATCTTTGTATACATTTTGAGGGGTCTTGGCACCCATTGATACACATGTAATCTCATGAATTGCATCCGTCATGGAAACATTATCAATATTGTAGCTCCCCTTCCCGGAATTTTGAAATATTTTTATTTTATTTATTTCGACTTAAATGGTAATTTTAATTTTTTTTATAAATAATTATTTAGTTAATTATTATGGTAGATGACTTTAGCCATAGAGGAGTTTTGGAGTACAAGCCGACTAGGAATCATGGCACAGATAGTGCAGTGGCGTGCTTTGACTAGTGTATTAGCCATGTCAAGGAAGGCTGTCATGACCCGCACCCTAGAGTAAGGGCACGAGAAGTGGGTACGTCCAGCCTACGTCGCAGTGTCGGCGGTAGAACGCTGTCCTAGGTCAATCATCTAACAATATAAAGTACCTATACAGTTTATACTCTCCGAATGGAGGTGACAAACAGAATACAATCTCAATCACATCTAGGTAGAAGAATGACAGATAGATAGATAGACAGATAGTAACTCAAGAGAACAGTACAATAGATGAAATAAGTCCAAGTGTCTAGGATAACATAACATCAGAATGTCAACTCATAATACAATAAGTCTAAGAGTCTATACATCTCAACATCTCAAAATACAACTCAGAATGTGAGACAAAAATAGTAATACAGAAATAACTGTCTAGCTAAACTAGCCTAGACTACTGGGGGGGCATCCTCAGCTGCAGGTAGATCCTGCTGAGGGTCCACAACATAAGTGTCATCTAGTCCTGCTCCATAATAGGTAGTCACCAGGGCCTCATCCTCATCCTCTGTAATATTTTCAACAGGTCCAGTCAGGACAGGAACGAGCACAATACATCTCACGCAGTGCATAGTATGATAGGAAATATAAAGCATACAATAGAGTAAAATACAGGAACTGCTGAAGGAAGATACATGTAGCAAAAGAGATAGCTGTAAAGGAAATATCTACTGTAAATAGAGAACTGTAAGTGGCTAGTGATGTAGAGCACAAGATAGGCATGTGAATGGCTAGAATTTATACATGATTACACTACAGAGTTTGCACATGATTATACTACTTTGGAATTATTCACATGTCCACTTCTACTCTCCCGTTTCCCCAATCAATACACAAGGATCCATTCATATTATATTAAGATTCGTGATAAGCCCATAATTGGGTGATACGTGAGTGATTCATGAAGATTCATGAAGGCTCGATGATCATGAGAGTACATGAGTCACTAGCTGATACATGAAGATACATGATAATAGAAGCATGAGATACATGATGTAAGTGAAACACACGTGACAAAAGTATCTGATGCTCCCGAGGGGGATAACATCTCATGAAAAGATCCATATAGTACCAATCCATGATAACAATCGTGTCAGCATCAAGTAAAGTAATCTAGAGCAAGAATATAAATCCTGGCAAATATGAAACGGTCAGAGAATGTACTCGCCTGATAACTGAATGTCTGAAGAGGATATACTGCATGAGAAGAGATATATGGCCCCTAATTAGAGCAACACAAGTCACAATGTATCCACAATGGTAAAAATAGAGTATACAATACATACTACATGATTCTAGGTCAATCTCGTCAAAAGTCAACTCTTGGTCAACTCAACAGTCAAACTATGTCACAGGAAGTCATACTAGGTCACAGGAAGTCATACTAGGTCAATTAGAGTCAAACAAGGTCAAACAAGTCAAGGTTAGTCAAATATAGGTTAAAGTCAACTCTTGGTCAACATTCTAATCAAACTAGTCAAATACTAGTCAACATGATCAATCTGGGTCAAGTATAGGTCAAACTTAGACCAACTAAGGTATTGGTCAAACAAGACTAGTCAGTAAGGTAATTAGGTCAAACAAAGACTAGTCAGTAAGGTAATTAGGTCAAACAAAGACTAGTCAATAAGGTAATTGGGTCAAACATGGTCAGACTAGTTAAACTAGTCATTTTTAGGTCAATTAGGTCATGGTTTGACCAATAGTTGACTTTAGTCAACCATGGTCAACATTTTGGTCAACCTAGGTCTAGTAGGCCTAATGGTCTATCCTAACTAATTGGCCATAGGCCATAGGCTAGTAACTAGGTTCCATAGGCTAGTGGTTATAGGTTTTCATCTCTATACAATATACATATATATACACACACATATATATAACCTTTATATATTTATATACACATACAACAACCACATAGGCCTATAGCCTATGTAATACCCATATACCCTAGGTATCTATATATAGACACAATATATATATAATTCTAAACAATTATATATATATATCATTCATAAATATATATATATATATATATATATATATATATATATATATATATATATACAAGCTTATATATGGTTCAAATATATATAGAGAGGAAAGTGAGAGTGTAAGAGAGAGAGAGACTTAGAGTGAGGGAGAGAGAGATATAGAAAATAGTGAGGGAGAGGGACACTGACACACAGGAAAGGTGAGGGGGTTCCAATTTTCTGGAACAGGATTCAGCCCCCAATCTCCACACAGTTCACACACACACACCTATATTAATACATATGTGTATATACACATCTATACACATGTATACTCCCTAAAAACTCACATACACACACATATATACATATACATATGTATACAACACTGAAATATACATATACATGTATAAATCATAATAAAAATCAAATCAAAACTCATTTTTTAAAACTGGGAAATAACCCAAAATCTGGAAACTGTGGACAGTGTACTCGAAACAGGGTAAACCCATTTACATACGCTAAACCAAGCTAAAGCTCGAACCTAAAGGTTGGTAAGTGATGCCCCAAGTGTCCCCTAGTATCCTAGGTGCCTGACACGACACCACAACACGAATTGAAGTGTCCACGACTCACAAAACCCAATCGGGTAAATTCCTGATACGCCACGCGTACACAGCGTCGTGCACGCGTTCCTCACGCTCGTAGACACACCACGAGACAAGACACATCTCGTGGTCATGCACACATGTAGCCCACACATAGGGCTACACGATCCACACACTAACACGCGTCCACGACACTCCTGGACACGATACGAAACCCGTATCAGTCGTAAAAAACACGACTGATATACACGTTCAGACCGCGTCGTGCACGCGGTTGCACGTCTCGTGCTCGTGACACAGGATACGACATATCTCGTGGTCGTGTCCTAGTGTTCGCCACTTGAAGGGCTACACGCTCGTGTCACCACGAGGTGTCCTCGACTCGTGTCCACGCGACACGAAGGCCGTGTCTAAGTCGAATTTTCGACTGAAACGCACGCGTGCACAGCAGTGCGTGTCCAGTGCGAGTGAGATTTCTTACTCGACACGATACGAGAAGTTGTGAGATTTTGGGGGCATGTTCGCAGACATTGCCCCCGTGTCCGAGTCAAATTGCACGTGTCCTAGTGCTCTGTGCAGTGAGCACGAAGGGTGTGGTAGCAGGGCATGCGCGCACGTGCTCGTACAGCGGGTTCGTGTCTATTTTGGACACGGACACGGCACGAAAACGTGCTCAGTCAAGTTGGTCTGTGACCTACATGTCTAGGGCTACATGAAAGTGTAATTTGTTTTACATTTCAACAAAAACAGATCCTCTGTGGCATTTCACCAAACAAGGGTTTATAGGCTAGGATACGTGTCCGATACGGACACCAAACCAACTCTAAATCCTACCAAACTTGTCCCACAGTTAGGGTAGTCCTATATGCATGCATTTATGAAGAAAAAATAGAGTTTTAACTAAGTTTGAGGGCATTTACCTATTTGTGCAATTCCAAGGAAAAATCAATGAAGAGGGGGGTGTGCTTTCTTCAACTTGGTGATGCCCAAAGCTTCCAAATTCTGGATTGCTAGCCTCCCTTAGCACCCTTGATGTTGTAGGGTCCCAATGCAAAAGACTAGAGTGAATTTGGATCAAAATTGATCAAGTTGTGGGTGTTTGAAGAAAATAGGATTTGTAGGATTTAAAATTCATGTAAATTGTTCATGAATGATTTTGATGGGTTAAATAGAATGTGTGGCTGCTAGGGGGGTCCTTGGCCGGCCATGGCATGGGGGGGTGTCCTTGGCCTTTCTTCTAGGTTAAGGCAAGGACTTTGGTGAAAAAGGGTGAGATATTTTGAGGGTTTCAAGCAAAATATCCATAAAGTAATATCTAGATATTTTCATTGCTTTAACCCATGACCAATTATCCATCCTAAAGCTTCTAGGTTAGTAGCTAACCTCTAGATTAGGGTGAGATAGGTTAGGGACTAATCATGGTACTTAGCCATGATTAAATAATGTTAAAATCATATAATCTCAAATAAAGTCTAGTAAATTACCAAAATCCCCTTTTTGGCAAAAATCACTAATTTGATGTTCTAAGCCTATGGCTAAGCTCACATGGTCATGGCAACTTCTAGGTTAAGGAAAACTAGGGTTTACACTGAGGTTTTGCTAGTAAGTCATAAGTTATGACTTAGCATGACTTAGAAAATGGTTCTAATTACACTAGAAATCACCATAATTCGTATCATGCCCTAAACACCATTAATAAATAATAATAAAAATAATAAATTTTCAAAAATCCCCAATTTCAGAAAATAGGGTGTTACAAGTCTACCCTCCTAACAATAATTTCGTCCTCGAAATTTAGATGGTCGTACTCCTCCTAGGTCAAACCTCCAACAATCAGGGACGAAGCTACTACCTAGCAACATACAAGGTCAACAAGCAAAATATGGGTAGTAGACCTATACTGGGTCATGTCCAAAAATTGGTTGGCAGTTTTAGGTCATAAGGTGTCCTTAATTCAAATCGAAATCGAAAGTAACTCCATGGGGTAAATCAGGATGGAGCCTCGGGTCAGGAAAATCGTACTAAGCAAATGAAGCACATGATGGTATGCCTGAGTGGGACACTAAGGTCATAGGTGTAGAGTATCATGTCTAGGTCATGTATGTGAAGTCAGTTTTGAGAAAACAACGAGTCTTGTGCTCCTAATTTAAAAGTCACGGTAACGTGTCCACGATGATCATATTTTAGAGTGGGAAAGGTCTATGGCCTAAATTGAACCAAAAATCATGATGAAATAGTGGTACCAGGGGGACAGGTTAAATGGGACAGTCTGTGGTCTCATCTAGGTGCACTAGTCATTCTAGTTCAATACTGTCCTATGGTATCAAAACGTACAAGCAATCTAAGGTGTCCTAATTGGGAAGGTAAGGGAACAACAATCATCAAGGCTATAGGGCCGTCTACCATCCTATATGAAAATTGGTCATTAACAAGCAAGTGAGAAATCATTAAAAGTTACTATTCCATAAAGTGGTAAAAGAAAATTGAAAATTTAGGCACAAGCAATCACAAATAGATTTTAGTCTTGACACGATCTAAGTTGATCAAGTTCAGGATAAATCGAGATTTGGACAAGATAGGAAATTAATGAAATCAAGTATGAGCACGAGCATCCAATGATGAAGATCCAGGTCATGATTAAATTTAATTCAACTGGATACGAATACGAGGTTCATGGGCGATAAAATAATTCCAAGGGGAATTGTCAAGGCTGTTGCGGATAAGATTCTAGGGCAAGTTTAACTGTGTCTCCATCCACGTAGATTAATATATGAAAAGCGAACCAAAATGCAATAGGTTGATCAGACCATCATGCGCCGGTTCTGATTAGACAATATGTTAGTGGGTGCGCACCCAATAAAATATGTCATGATCAAGCTCGAAAAGGATAAGCTTGTGAAACTAAAGATAACTTTGTAGCATAAGATATAAGTAAGGGTGGAAATGATGAAAGAAAATACATAGTCCAAGATCCTTAACCAATCGGGTCAAGCATTCAAGATAAGGTACAAGGTTAAGTATTCAAGGATTCAAGTAGAACACCATCACATGCCAGGTCAAAAAAATTGAACCAAGGTGGATTTCTAATTGAAATAAGAATAAATTTAGTATCACGGTAGAGGTTATAGTTTAGCCATTTGACCAGAAAATCATATCAAGAAAATAGAGTACAAGAAGACGGGTTTTAGTAGGACATAGAATACCTACATGAAGGTAGGCTAGTCTAGGTCTTACATGTGAAGTTTGTTGGGAGGTAACAGCTAGTATTATACTCTGAATATCTAAGTCACGGTAAAGGACGTCCAATGATCTAAAAAATAGAAAGTGGGAGTTCAAGACGCGACAATTGATACAAAATTAAGGAAGATCAAATTAACCCATGGAATAAAATTAATTAGGAATCCAGTAAATAATTTAGGAACACAGCCCTAGGGATAGATAGGCTACTAGATGAATATAGTTAGGGTTCGATCAACCAAAGGGTCAAGGTTAGAAGGTCTCAATAAAGTCTTATTTGAGGAAATGTCGAGTAAGTCAGGTTTGGGATACAGTCACATAGTTTGGTAGAAAGGGTTGAGCAAGATGCAAAAATAGAGGGGACAGTTCATTTCAAAGAAAAGCAATTAGCAAGAGAATTAGATGGCAAGAAACAGATAAGAATTTTCTCATAAATGTGATTGAGTACCTTAAAATAAAAGATATTAATCTAACACAAAGAAATTAAAATCAACAACTACAAAAATTTCAAAATCATCAACTAACACCAGGATTCAAAGTTCTACAGTGAATCCTCCAAAATCAAATTCAATCAAGGAAAAAAGAGTTTAAATCGTAATTCAGAATGAGATTCTCAAGGGTCATCCCAGGAATCTCTCAAGGTATCCTAACAATGATTGAGTATCCTCTCTCACTAAGCCTATTCCTCCAATCCTATCACAGGCTGTAGTGATACTCTAGTTCGAATATCACTACATAAACTCGACCTGCATGGGCCACCACTAAAAACGTGTCACGACCCGCACCCTAGAGTAAGGGCACGAGAAGTGGGTACGTCCAGCCTACGCCGCAGTGTCGGCAATAGAACGCTGTCCTAGGTCAATCATCTAACAATATAAAGTACCTGTACAGTTTATACTCTCCGAATGGAGGTGATAAACAGAATACAATCTCAATCACATCTAGGTAGAAGAATGACAGATAGATAGATAGACAGATGGTAACTCAAAAGAACAGTACAATAGATGAAATAAGTCCAAGTGTCTAGGATAACATAACATCAGAATGTCAACTCATAATACAATAAGTTTAAGAGTCTATACATCTCAACATCTCAAAATACAACTCAGAATGTGAGACAAAAACAGTAATACAAAAATAACTGTCTAGCTAAACTAGCCTAGACTAATGGGGGGGCATCCTCAGCTGCAGGTAGATCCTGCTGAGGGTCCACAACATAAGTGTCATCTAGTCCTGCTCCATAATAGGTAGTCACCAGGGCCTCATCCTCATCCTCTGTAATATTTTCAACAGGTCCAGTCAGGATAGGAACGAGCACAATACATCTCACGCAGTGCATAGTATGATAGGAAATATAAAGCATACAATAGAGTAAAATACAGGAACTGCTGAAGGAAGATATATGTAGCAAAAGAGATAGCTGTAAAGGAAATATCTACTGTATATAGAGAACTGTAAGTGGCTAGTGATGTAGAGCACAAGATAGGCATGTGAATGGCTAGAATTTATACATGATTACACTACAGAGTTTGCACATGATTATACTACTTTGGAATTATTCACATGTCCACTTTTACTCCCCCGTTTCCCCAATCAATACACAAGGATCCATTCATGTTACGTTAAGATTCGTGATAAGCCCATAATTGGGTGATACGTGAGTGATTCATGAAGATTCATGAAGGCTCGGTGATCATGAGAGTACATGAGTCACTAGCTGATACATGAAGATACATGATAATAGAAGCATGAGATACATGATGTAAGTGAAACACACGTGACAAAAGTATCTGATGCTCTCGAAGGGGATAACATCTCATGAAAAGATCCATATAGTATCAATCCGTGATAACAATCGTGTCAGCATCAAGTAAAGTAATCTAGAGCAAGAATATAAATCCTGGCAAATATGAAACGGTCAGAGAATGTACTCGTCTGATAACTGAATGTCTGAAGAGGATATACTGCCTGAGGAGAGATGTATGGCTCCTAATCAGAGCAACACAAGTCACAATGTATTCACAATGGTAAAAATAGAGTATACAATGCATACTACATGATTCTAGGTCAATCTGGTCAAAAGTCAACTCTTGGTCAACTCAACAGTCAAACTAGGTCACAGGAAGTCATACTAGGTCACAGGAAGTCATACTAGGTCAATTAGAGTCAAACAAGGTCAAATAAGTCAAGGTTAGTCAAATCTAGGTTAAAGTCAACTCTTAGTCAACATTCTAATCAAACTAGTCAAATACTAGTCAACATGATCAATCTGGGTCAAGTCTAGGTCAAACTTAGACCAACTAAGGTATTGGTCAAACAAGACTAGTCAGTAAGGTAATTAGGTCAAACAAAGACTAGTCAGTAAGGTAATTAGGTCAAACAAAGACTAGTCAATAAGGTAATTGGGTCAAACATGGTCAGACTAGTTAAACTAGTCATTTTTAGGTCAATTAGGTCATGGTTTGACCAATAGTTGACTTTAGTCAACCATGGTCAACATTTTAGTCAACCTAGGTCTAGTAGGCCTAATGGTCTATCCTAACTAATTGGCCATAGGCCATAGGCTAGTAACTAGGTTCCATAGGCTAGTGGTTATAGGTTTTCATCTCTATACAATATACATATATATATACACACACATATATATAACCTTATATATATTTATATACACATACAACAACCACATAGGCCTATAGCCTATGTAATACCCATATACCCTAGGTATCTATATATAGACACAATATATATATAATTCTAAACAATTATATATATATCATTCATATATATTTTATATATATATATATATATATATATATATATATATATATATATATATATATATATATATTTTTATATAAAATATATATATATATATATATATATATATTTTATATATATATATATATATATATATATATATATATATATATATATATATATATATATATATATATATACAAGCTTATATATGGTTCAAATATATATAGAGAGGGAAGTTAGAGTGTAAGAGAGAGAGAGACTTAGAGTGAGGGAGAGAGAGATATAGAAAACAGTGAGGGAGAGAGGGACATTGACACACAGGAAAGGTGAGGGGTTCCAGTTTCCTGGAACAGGATTCAGCCCCCAATCTCCACACAGTTCACACACACACACCTACATTAATACATATGTGTATATACACATCTATACACATGTATACTCCCTAAAAACTCACATACACACACATATATACATATGCATATGTATACAACACTGAAATATACATATACATGTATAAATCATAATAAAAATCAAATCAAAACTCATTTTTGAAAACTGGGAAATAACCCAAAATTTGGAAACTGTGCACAGTGTACTCGAAACAGGGTAAACCCATTTACATACGCTAAACCGAGCTAAAGCTCGAACCTAAAGGTTGGTAAGTGATGCCCCAAGTGTCCCCTAGTGTCCTAGGTGCCTGACACGACACCACGACAGGAATTGAAGTGTCCACGACTCACAAAACCCAATCGGGTAAATTCCTGATACGCCACACGTACACAGCGTCGTGCACGCGTTCCTCACGCTCGTGGACACACCACGAGATACGATACGTCTCGTGGTCATGCACACGTGTATCCCACATATAGGGCTACACGATCCACACACTGACACGCATCCACGATACTCCTGGACACGATACGAAACCCGTATCAGTCGTGAAAAATACGACTGATACACACGTTCAGACCGCGTCGTACACGCGGTTGCACGTCTCGTGCTCGTGACACAGGACACGACACATCTCGTGGTCGTGTCCTCGTGTTCGCCACTTGAAGGGCTATACGCTCGTGTCACCACGAGGTGTCCTCGACTCGTGTCCATGCGACACGAAGGCTGTGTCTAAGTCGAATTTTTGACTAAAATGCGCGCGTGCACAGCAGTGCGTGTCCAGTGCGAGTGAGATTTCTCACTCGACACGATACGAGAAGTTGTGAGATTTTGGGGGCATGTTCGCAGACATTGCCCCCGTGTCCGAGTCAAATTGCACGTGTCCTAGTGCTCTGTGCAGTGAGCACGAAGAGTGTGGTAGCAGGGCATGCGCGCACGTGCTCGTGCAGCGGGTTCGTGTCCATTTTGGACACGGACACGGTACGAAAACGTGCTCAGTCAAGTTGGTCTGTGACCTACATGTCTAGGGCTACATGAAAGTGTAATTTGTTTTACATTCCAACAAAAACAGATCCTCTGTGGCATTTCACCAAACAAGGGTTTATAGGCTAGGATACGTGTCCGATACGGACACCAAACCAACTCTAAATCCTACCAAACTTGTCCCACAGTTAGGGTAGTCCTATATGCATGCATTTATGAAGAAAAAAAATAGAGTTTTAACTAAGTTTGAGGGCATTTACCTATTTGTGCAATTCCAAGGAAAAATCAATAAAGAGGGGGGTGTGCTTCCTTCAACTTGGTGATGCCCAAAGCTTCCAAATTCTGGATTGCTAGCCTCCTTTAGCACCCTTGATGTTGTAGGGTCCCAATGCAAAAGACTAGAGTGAATTTGGATCAAAATTGATCAAGTTGTGGGTGTTTGAAGAAAATAGGATTTGTAGGATTAAAATTCATGTAAATTGTTCATGAATGATTTTGATGGGTTAAATAGAATGTGTGGCTGCTGGGGGGGTCCTTGGCCGGCCATGGCTTGGGGGGGAGTTGTCCTTGGCCTTTCTTCTAGGTTAAGGCAAGGACTTTGGTGAAAAAGGGTGAGATATTTTGAGGGTTTCAAGCAAAATATCCATAAAGTAATATCTAGATATTTTCATTGCTTTAACCCATGACCAATTATCCATCCTAAAGCTTCTAGGTTAGTAGCTAACCTCTAGATTAGGGTGAGATAGGTTAGGGACTAATCATGGTACTTAACCATGATTAAATAATATTAAAATCACATAATCTCAAATAAAGTCTAGTAAATTACCAAAATACCCTTTTTGGCAAAAATCACTAATTTGATGTTCTAAGCCTATGGCTAAGCTCACATGGTCATGGCAACTTCTAGGTTAAGGAAAACTAGGGTTTACACTGAGGTTTTGCTAGTAAGTCACAAAGTCATAAGTCATGACTTAGCATGACTTAGAAAATGGTTCTAATTACACTAGAAATCATCATAATTCATATCATGCCCTAAACACCATTAATAAATAATAATAAAAATAATAAATTTTCAAAAATCCCCAATTTCAGAAAACAGGGTGTTACAAAGGCCGAGCCATAGTGATGTCCTAACCAAGAAAACCAGGCCAAGTTGCGACTTAACCCTATAGAATGTTTTAGTTATTTATTAATTGTAGTATTGACCTGTATGAGACTACTTGTATCGATTTAGCCCGAGCTGGGCCCGAACCGAATCCAAGCCTTCGTAGGTATGTAGTGAGATCAAATACACCCATGTAGACATATTTCAAGTAGATGCAATGCCTAGTATTGGTATATTAAATTTCGTTATTATTATTATCTTTATTGGGATTATTATTTAATATTATTATTCTATTGGTTATATTATTCTATTATCAAATAAATATTATATATGTGTGAATGTGAACGTATGTATATATAAATATATATTATATATGTGTATGTATAGAAGATACGTGTATACGTGTATATAGACAAATATATATATGTATGCATGTATATAGAAGAATATATATATATATAGATATATAAATATATATACATTATACGTATATATGTGTATACACATATATATATATATATATATATATATATATATATATATATATATAAATATATTGTACGTGTGTGTAATGATATACGTATATATAAATAGATATATGTATGTATATACGTGTTTGGATATTTTAATGTATTATTTGATTGCTTGGAATAATGGTTGTTGTATATATATATATATATATATATATATATATATATATATATATATATATATATATATATATATATATATATATATATATATATATATATATATATAGGACAAATATATAGATATAGATATAAATATGTGTGTAAGTATTTAATTAGATTTTAGGAGATTTGTTATATATATAAAACTACGAATATTATGTGTGAATATATATAAATATATATATAAGAATATATATACGTGAGAATATGTGTATATAGATATATATATTAGAGATAAATGTATTTGTGTGTATATATGAATAAATATATATATGTATAAATAGAAAAAGAATAATAAAAGAAAAGGAGAAAGAAAATATTGGAGCACATGATGATAAGCATAAAGGTAAAATTTTATTTCATTAATAATCAACATGTCTATTACATGAAGTAATATTTAAACAACAAAAAATGCCTACTCCAATTGGTTATCAGGGGACATCAATATCGGTCTGAGCTTGGGATTACAAGAAGCCGGGTTGTACCAGCACGTGGATGAGCTTAGAGAAAGCCCAGGCCCATAGGCCCAGGATTTTTCCCTCAGCCAAGTACAATAGGCCCCGACCCCCCCTATTCGCAATAACAGTAGTAGTTATAAATATATATTCATAGAGAGAGATCGAGATCGAGGAAAAATCAAAACCCTAACATCAGAACCCAACGCCACCACCCCAGCCCGGCGTGGCGCGCGACGCTAGACTGCTGCGTGCGGCCGCACAGGCCGTCGGAGGCCTACCACGGCCAGGGCAGCACTCGCGCGCGTGCGCAAGGAGCAACAGCAGCAGCAGGGTGCTGCGCGAGATCAACTTCGCGATTGCTTTTCGTCGCGCTCGGTCGACCAATGGTCGAACCGTCTTCGCAGGTTTGTCGACAACCTTACCCTCTGTTTTTCCCTTCAAATAGATTCCATCGTCATGCGTTAGATTCTTCGGAAATTTGATCCAAAGATCGAGAAAAATCTCGAAATTTGGAATATATAGACTGTCCCAAAGTCCCCAGTTTGAGTCCCAATTTCTTGCAAAACAGTGATCGATTTCGAAATCCTTTTAAAGGCGTTTATTGACAACATGTATGGCTTCGAATCCCTTTTTACGGAATTTGATTTCATCGACTACGTGTGGAGAAATTGGATTCCGAAGTTACTGAAAAACCGGTTTTAAAAATCATAAAAACGCTCCACACGACGTGCGTCACGCCAATCCGGACGACGTGGTCGCGTACCGAAAGGATCGAAAGCTACGTAACGGCTTCGTGGTCGTGTGGGCTTTGGCGGAATTCAAATTGGTCGTGTGTGCACGACGAATTTGATGCGTATCCGTCGAAATTCACCGTATCGTGCACTTTGCAAATTCTTCAATAACTTTGTACACGCTCGTCAGATCGAGATGAAACTTGTGCCATTAGGACCGTATCATTTTTCTGGTCCTGTATGCCAAGTTTGGTCCGATTCTGAGATAGTTGACAAAATCGTCGTTTTACGGGCCCCGTGGTCCGACTCAACGGGTGATTTTGTGCACGGTCCGCCGGAATCCAACTTTGGACATACGGTTGGGTTCGTATCGGAAAACCGGATCTGTAGACATATAGTTTGACGACTTTAGAGACCGTTGACTCTGGCATGCTTTTCGGTGCAAAGCGGGTCCAACGGCGGACATCGTTTTTGTCCGAAATTACCGTTTTGCCCCTGTGTCCAGAATTGGACTTAAGGACAGGCAATCCTAGCTAATTTGACTATTCTGAGAATATTGGTAATGTTTATTTCAGCTTCTGGGGACTGTTGTACGGGTTTTGACTATTGGGACACATTGAGATGTTCAGATTGTCGGTTTCACCAGCAGAGGACCACAGGCGAGTACAGTTTATTGTCTACATTTCGATAATGATTTTCACTATATTTTATTGATTGGCCATTGGTTATGTGATTATTTTCTATTATAAATTGTTGAGTCGGGAATGAGAAGTACCAAGGATGTGTGATCTGACCTTAGACCGTGTAGACCGTGTAGACCGTGTTTATTATTGCATTTAATTCTTGTAGACCGTGTAGATAGTGATTTATTTATTGCAAAGTAGACAGTGTAGACATTGATTTATTTATTGCAAAGTAGACAGTGTAGACCGTGATTATTTCTGCATTTAAACTGTGTAGATCGTGATTATTATTTTGTAGACAGTGTATCTTTACTGTAATATTTTCTGTAGACCGTGTAACTGTAGACCGTGTAATTGTAGACCGTGTAACTGTAGATCGTGTAACTTTAGACCGTATAGACCGTGTCGTATAATTGTCCCGAGACTGATCACATATCAAAGGTACTTCTAACAGTTGGGGAAAGTATTTTGTGTCTATTTATTGCTATTGGTTTTTCGTATTTACCGTTTATTTTCAAAACTCATGATTGATGTCTAACCTTTGTTTATAGTCATTTTCTTTATTTGAAATTGCATTCAGTGAATTGTGCTCGTTCCATTCCTGACTGGAAACCAACATTTTCAGGTTAGCCATGGATTCACTTAGCTTGGGGAGTGACGGGAATACTTGCAGACAAAGGCCTAGAGACTAGCTAGATAGTGGAGTTGTAGTCATTCATTTATTTGTACAAGTTTATATTTTTCTACAAATGTAAAACTTGTGATTATTGTAAGTTAAATTAATTATGTGAATGAGCATTATTTGTAATTTTGATCTTCATGGCCGTGACAGCGTTCTACCGCCGACACTGCGGCGTAGGCTGGCTTGGACACGTCTCGTATCCGTTTAGAAAAAAAAAACGGGTGCGGGTCGTGACAAATATCTTTCATATCAAACTCAGGAACTGGATCAAATCCATAAAATTTGTTGATGACAACAGCATTTACCCTAATTAGTTTCCCTCTCAGAAACACCAGTTGTTGATCCTCTTCTTTTTCTTTAATTTCAGCCGAAAAATTTGAGTAAAATTCTTTTACTATTGTTTGGAAGATTTTCTCAAGACATGATTTGTTCAGTTTCTCCAATAGATAAAATTTTAATATATCCAGGAAAGCTTCGTCTTCGACATCATCCATCTTAATTGATCTTTCAGGCATAACAGCCTTTTTCTTGAAATATTTAATGTAAGTCTTCTTAGATTTAGAGTCTTTAAATTTTTTTACCTCCTCTCCAGCCTGGGACTTATTTGATGATTGCTCTTCCTCATCATTTTCCTCTTCTGATGAGGATTTAAAATCCTCAGAGTACGCTGATGGCTCTGTATCCGTTGCCACCTTAGCCTTCGCTTGAGTACGCCTTCGATCTTCATAAGTTGAGTCTTCCGATGACTCTGTATCGAAGATAGATTTTCTGGTCTTTGTCGAGCAATGAGTTTTTTAGCCTTTTTTACACGTGGCTTGGCTGCCGTCTCCGCTTTCATCGTCGCTGCCGCCGACGCTGCTTCCGTCGCTGCCCTTTCAGCCTCTGCCCTAGCGACCATAATCTTGGTTTTCGTCGCCCTTGCAAGTTCTGCCCTTCGGGCCTGTATCGCATCCCTTTATGGATTCTTCCCCTTCGGCGACGGTCGTTGTTTCTTCGGCGGCATTTTGATTAGAAGAGGGTTTGGGAGAGGCTTTGGGAGAAGGAAGAGGGTTTGAGAGAAGAAGAGGAAAAATTCGACCGTCTTATATGACCTTGGGACCTAGAAAAAATTAGAATAGTTTTGAGTCTTAAATTAAATTTATTACTAGTATAAGACGGTCGAATTTATTACTATTAAATTTAAAAAACTACTTTCCAAAATTAAATTTATTACTATTAATACTAGTATATATCCATGTGAAATCACTACATAAACCTTTAGGATTTTGAGACCATAAGTTTAAAAACTACTTTCTAAAATTAAATTTATTACTATTATTACTATTATATATCCACGTGTTCCGTATAAATTATTGAAAAATTTGGCAGAAAAAATGTGGTGGAAAGTGGAAACATGTTTATTTAAAAAAAATTGACAACATATTTAAGAATATGAAGTTTAATCTCAATATTTCCATTTTTCGAAGATTTGATTAAATTTTTGAAAATAAGAAGGCTATGTACTTGAAAAGAGTAAAATTGAAACACTCAAAGTTGTCCTCTATTTTACTTTGTAATCATATTTAAGATGGATTTGATGGCAAGATTGACGCTAGCAGCATAATCAATTCTATGACGTAACAAGTCATTGATGGGGATATCGTCGCTGATATATGGATTTGACGTAACAAGATTGTTAATTGAAAAATAGATAAAGGGCAATGCTATAGTTAGCAAATGGGTGTAAGTTGTAAGAAGGTTGTAAAAGTTTGATTGTAGCCGAAACCAAATTAAGTTAACAAAATATTATATTTTATTAAATCCCAGCTTCGTCGTCGGAATATTCTCCGACGAAGTATACAAGAGGAGGACAAAAAACTATAAAAAACAAAGAAAAAATAGAAAAATAAGAGGTCTACCCCTCACTGGCCTCGCGGAGGATCTCCGCAAAGTCCTGTAGGGTGCGCACACCCGCCCTATGGCACAGGCGACAAAACGCTTCCCTCTTCTCCAGAGAATCCCGTTCCTCCGGAGTGATCGACAACAGGTCAAAGTTGGGCGCCGGATGAAGAGGTCGAGCGATGACCTCCAGTGACAACCCACAGGAGGTCAGGAAGTCCGCAACCGTTGCCAGCCAGTCATGGGCCGGAGGCGGCGCAGAGGGTGCTCCATGCGGAGAGGCTCGACGACGACTGGAAGAAGACTCTGGCAATGGTTCCCAACCAGATGATCTTTTTGGAGCCATGTTAAATGTGCAACCTACTCAGATGAATAGGGACCCCTATGTATATATATACACGTTCCTAACCGACTCTTCTTATTCCTTATTAGAAGTTGGGGATATTCAATTTCTTATTCCTTATTGGAAGTTGGAGATATAATACTACAGTTACAACCAAATGCTTACAACACTCTTACAACCTTCGCCCATTGCTGGCGTGTGGGCCATGGCCCACATGCCAGCAATGGGTGAAGGTTGTAAGAGTGTTGTATGCATTTGGTAGTAGACTTAGCATTATTGATGTCTTATTCCAAGCTTAGTTGGTTGTGCTGTTTGGCTTTTACATAGAAGGCCTAGGTTCGAGTCTGGTGTTTGGGTTCTGTAGAATTTTTCTATTGTTAATATTTTTTGGGTGCTATTATATGCTTTTAACTTAGTATGGAACAATTTTTGGGACTGTTAATGGCCATTCTCCGTTTCTCTAACACGAAGAATGATACATTTAGGACAGAGAATGGTATATTTAGGATGGCGAATGGTAGATTTAGGACGGAGAATGGTAAATATAGGACGGAGAATGATACTTGTAGGACGGAGAATGGTACATATAGGACGGAGAATGGTACATTTATGACGGAGATAGGATGAAGAATGATACATGTAGGACGGAGAATGGTACATATAAGATGGAGAATGGTACATTTAGGACGGAGAATGGTACATTTGAGACTGTTCTGTAGGGTTATGAATTTTAAATAGTTTGGCTGTTTAGTTTTGTTTTGAATCTATATAAATTGGTTTTGAAGGCTGGTGAAGATGAATTAGTTTGGCTGTTTGGCTATATAAATAGATTTTAAAGGGTTGTGAAAAAGAAACCAATGTTTTCATATCGATCGCCATTAATTATGGTGAATGGCACTGATACCACTAATATGAGTGGAATTTGTACCGCCAGAATTTATTTTGAATAAGGTAAAATCTGTGTTGGGAAATGTCGAAATCTCTTGGATATGATTACACTGAGATGTTGTATTAATGGTAAAATCTGTGTTGGAAAATATCGAAATCTCAGAAGTGAGCCGTCTTAGGCGTCTTTATATCACAGTCCATTTTATTTATAAAAAATTAATCATGTAAAAAATTATTGACAAAAGTAAAATTTTGTCTAAATGGAGAATCGAACTCATAAAAAATATCTTGTATGTAGACTGGTGAAAAATATAAAGAAATGCATGCATGCATGCATGCTAATGTTTTCACCATTCACCCCAGAAATGATTGATGATATCTAAATCATTATATATCTCGTATCCAGGTTTCCTTGGGATTGGGATTACATCATCAAAGGGTCGTTTAAACGTCTGTATTAAATAACAAATTTTTTAGAGTTCGTCGTCGATGTGCACGTTGAAGCACCCACGTATGTCGAGCACACGAAGACCCTTGCAGTTGTATATAATAGATCGCAGCGTGTCTCCATTGAACATACCGAATCCCGTATGTAGGTGCTCGAGACGCGGCATCGAATCAGCCACGGCCTTTTCCTCCGTCTCGTTTTTCATGTCCAGCACGAAGCTGTTCCTGAGCATAAAATCTGGAGGAGGCATGTTCCTACTCAGCTTGACCAGACGGTGGCAATACTTTCCGACGGAAAATATTCCAGTCGACGTGATATAGAGGCAGTAGCTAATATCGAGTTCTCCCAGCACCGGGAGAAACTTCAAGTGTCTCACGAAAGTTTCATCACTCACGTCGCACTTCGGAATGCGCAGCACCCTTAGAAATTTCCCACTGTATTATAAAATTAGGAAAACATCAATAGAAATTAACAAAAGTATACGTAAAATTTTATAATAGAAAACATAAAGTATTAGAATAAGACCAAATAAAATTTTGCACTGGCCTTAAACATGCAAAACAGAAGGCTGCTTCGTCGAGCTTGTACGCGAAGAAGGACCCTAGATATCCCCACTGCGAGCCACGAGCTTCTTTACGGTCAAACTAATCTCAGCGGTTTGCTGGGTCCTCCGGCACCACTGTACCAAGTCGACGTTAGACCAATAGTCTAAGGGACCTTTGAGCGCCTTCCACCATGAACGACAAACTCGGGCCACGTTGCACATTACCTCGTCCGCCGGCATCCCCGACAGTACCAGTATCATCGAGAGAATCTCGGTAGGGATGACAGCCCATCCACTGCAGTTGATCTTGCTCTTGCTCCTCTCCATTGCGACTGTTCTTCTTCTTCTCTTCTTTGTTTCTCTCTAGTCGGATGGGTTCTTTTCTTTGGAAAAGGCTATTTAACCCCTCGTTTAGGGGGTGTAACCCGCTCGTGGAGGGGTATGACCGAACAAGGCACGAATCTATTGGAAAATAACGGTAATGCCACTGTATTAATATTAGCAATTAGTCGTTTGGGCTCCCAACATATTTGGGTGATGTCATCTCCTATTATGTGGCATCTGACATGGCAGATGACATAACAGCTGACATGGCAAATTTTAACCCCAAAAATTAATTACCCAAATTTTTTAATGTTAATGTTAATATTATGTCAATATTAATATTAATATTAATGTTAATGTTAATGCTAATGCTAATGTTAATGTTAATATTAATATTAATATCAATATTAATGTTAATATTAATTAATGTTAATTTAATATTAAATTATTTATTTACTATTAATGTTAATTTTAATATTAATTTTATTGTTAAATTTTGCCATATCAGCTGTCATGTTAGTAACCATGCCATATGCCACATAATTGAAGATGGTATCACCCAAATTTTTTGGGAGCAAATAGCATTTTCGTAATATTAGTTTTAATTATATTATAAATTTTAAATTAACAGAAAAGCCAATGTAGATTTAATATTAATGCTACTGTTAAATTTTCCCGATCATACCTCGATACTTACGATTGTCGACCGAGTTACCGTTTTTATCATTATCAAGTTTTCACCCGAATCATCGTCCTCGCTGGGACGTGATGCCGTACGAGCCTGGAGTTGCGCTCATGCAAGACAAGATAACAGATTCACAATAGTATTTATAGCTCAAATTGATAACATAAGCAGCGAAAGGAAAACGTAGTATACAACAAGAATCCCTTTTATTGATAATGAACTGAAGGTTACAATGGCTCTGAATAGCCCAACTTAACATGCCAATTGGCTACAACGCTCATGATCTCTCTAGCTCACAAAGGAGTATATTGTTTCATACATTATGCCTCTTTATAGCCAACAAGTAGTCTTAGGCTGAACATCTCTATGTCGCAAGTCCGAACGCCAATGCGGTAGCTCCTCTTGAACGCTAAGGACTCCATGTCTCGGCACGTCCAAGCCGAGCCCCGCCTCGAGCCGAACATATCCTGAACTTGTCCACTACCGTGTCCCTGCGGCAAATACAGTTAGACATAATCTTAACATAAACATAGTGATCGTGGTCATCTATGTCCTATTTCGCCTAGCCTGCAAGGTTAGAACTTTACATAAGAGATCATATCATTTCACTCAACCAACCAACCGTAAACTTAAGCATATGCATAGGGGTGGCAGGCCATGTGCCTGCACCCAGCACTAATCTCAGCCCACCGGCCCTATCTATATGAAGGTCATGGTGTTTCGCACCGTAATGCATCTTTGGCATCTTTATGTGTAAGACTATGATCGCTTCGATACGGGTTGCTAGCCCAATATCCGAAGGATCCCAAACTCACTGATATTATAACTGTTGTTAGATAGTAGAACTAGACAGCATTCTACGTCGTTTTTGCGGTGTAGGCTGGGATGCTGTCACGCACTCATGCCCTTACTCCGGGTACGGGTCGTGACAGAATACGCGAGAAAGGAACAATGTCGCTACCGATTCTGTTGGGACTGATAGGTCAGAATCGGCCGGGTCGATCGAACGGGAACGGTTGAATTAAGATCCATTCCACGTTATGGAATGGCTTCTCTGGAACCAAGTCCATACTCAGCGAGTTGTAGGTGATCGCGTAGGCGACGTCAGCGCAGCTAACCAGTCGCTCGCTTGAAGCAAGTCTAAGGTGAGTTGCTGACCTCCTTCGCCTCGTCCCTCTTCGACGTCACTGGCATCACAAGCCATCCTGGACGTATAGCTTTGTTAATCGGGGTCCTTTCAACGCAAGTAGCTAGCTCCGATGCAAGTCCCCGCTTAACCTGTGCTGAAGCCTTATGCACGACTATACCCTGTTTCCTCCAAGGCCGAAACGATCCCGTGGCCCCGGGTTGCTGCTCGAGGAAACTACCCGCCTTGTCGACAAGTTGTCCATAACCGTGCGAAGACATATTTTCCTTTTAGTTATTAAGACATAGCCTACAGTATCTTTGAAAACTCAATCCCTTTCCCGTGTTTGTGCCCTTGCATTTATCCTTTCATTCGCAACAACATTATCGACTTACCTAGGAAGGGGGTCGAGAAGAGAAGGGTCAGCCACTCACCTTGAGTTTACTTCAGGCGAGAGAATGGACCTTAATTAAACCGTTCTCGTTCGATCGAGTCAATCAATCCCGACCTATCGGTCCCGACCGAATCGATAACGATAGTGTTCCTTTCTCGTGCACCCCGTGGACGGAGCACGGGGCACGATGTAGGGACGGGGCACTACAGCTATAGAGTAAGATGTCGTCTATGAACACTATCACGAACTGATCCAAATAGTGCATGAAGATATGATTCGTGGGGTCCATAAATACGGCTGGCACACTGGTCGCTCCAAATGGCATAACAAGGAAATCCCAATGTCCATACCTCGATTCGAATGATATCTTCGGGATGACTTGCTCTTTAACTCTGATCTGATGGTACCCTCATGACCGCAATTTAATATTCGAGAATACAGCCGCTCCCTTGAGCTGATCAAATAAGTCATCAACGTACGATAATCAACACATAATCTTGACGTACCATCCTTCTTCTTCACAAGAAGCATCGGTGCTCCCCAAGGCGATCCACTAGCACGAATGAATCCTTTGGTTCTGAGTTCTTCAATCATCCAACTTTGAAGGTGCCATCCTGTAGACTCTCTCTGATCCTGGTACCGTCCCTGGAATCAAGTCGATGGTGAAAACTCTGCCTCACCGAAAAATGAAAACTCTGCCTCACAGGGAATACCAAAAATAATTCTGCCAATATGGCAGTCTATTCTTGTGTATTGCTCCTTCAACCAATCCATTCCTAGGCCAAGGGACCGATTCAGCCCACCGTAAAAAGGGTCGTCGTCTAACCCAGCTATAGTCCATGATGGCTTGACATTGCCAGTGGCCTTCACACCCTTTCACTGCTTAACAAATGTACGAGACACGGGACGGTGCTTGCGATACTTCGATAGCCTAACAAAACTCTTTTCTAATGTGTTCGTGCAACGACTTGACAAGTAAGGGCTACGTCAAGCCTTGCATCGAGGGAACGTGCTGTGCACGCGTTCGACTTGAACAATCAAGTTCTTTGGGTGCATAGACTTAAGCAAGAAGCAGTAAAATACGACTTAAACTACGGGACAAGCGAATGTTAATATTAATTATAGTTCCAATTACATTTTAAATAAAAAATAATACAATTTTAACTTTAACTAGTTTGAAGTAAATGTTAAATCAAAAACTATTTTAAATTATAGTATTAATATTAGTTTCAATAATATTGTAAATTTTAAATTAACAGGAATGCCACGGTATTAGAAACCTAGCTAGCTGATGTTACGTTGCTCGGGGCTCGGTTAGTGTTCGTCTAAACTCGTACGTGCGAACTAGTTATTAGTAATGAAAACCAAAAATCGAATTTTAAGTTTAAAAATCTAGTCGAGCTCGATCCTTCCTCTTTATCCCATCTCCCACACTCTCTCTTTCTCTCTCTCTCTCTCTCTCTCGGGTTCTCTTTCACAGGTTGTGTTCCTTACACAACAGATCCTGTAGCATTAAATGCTCTGCATGCGTTATCCTACACAATTTAATAATAAACACTGATACCATATCATTAGAAGAGTAAAAGTTGTCTTGGAAGTTGTAAAAAATTACTTTGTATTGTCTTCTCAATACTTTTTTGCATTGGAGATGACTTTTTAAACTTATTGTCATTTGTGAATATAATGAATTGCCGCCTATGCAATATATTGTCTTCTGCCTCATACCACATAGGATACACAACACATAACAAGACAATAGGGTTTCGTAGCATTAAATGCTGCTGCATACGTTATCCTACAGAAGAGGCCACGTGGAGCATGCTATTGCATGCTTTCTCATGCGTTATTAGCTACACACTTTAATAATACATGTACCCAGAAGACGAGAAAGTTGTGTTGTTGGAAGTTGTTTCCTTAAAATTATGCTTGCTCCTAGAATCAGTCAAGATTTTTCATGAGCCATCAAAAGAGGGCCACGTGGCGGAGTTACAAGGAAGACGAAAAGGTTGTGTTGTTGCCTTGTTGGAAGTTGTTTCTTCCTGAATAATGCTTTTTGTACCTCCAAATTGTACTTTTAAACTGTCCATCCTTACGTGGCAGCTGACGTGATATGTTGATCTGGCAGCTGACGTGACAAATTTTTTTAAAATAAAAATAAAAATAAAAATTAACATTAAAGTTAATGTTAACATTAATATTAATATTATCGTTAACATTAACAATAATATTAATATTAATATTAACATTAATATTAACATAAATTAATATTAACATTAAATTAACATTGATATTAACGTTAAATTATTATGGAGAAAATTGGATAGTTAACTTTTTGGATTAAAATTTGCCATATCATCAGTCATGTCAGATGACACATACTATTATTTAACATGCCACATCAGATGGGAGGGCTATATATTAGAGGGACAATTTGGAGGTACGAATATAGCATTACTCTTTCTTCTTGTATTGTTTTTTGTCCTTCGTTTCTTCTGCTGGTTTCTAACACACTCTATTTTCTACAATGTCGACGTCACAAGAAGAAACTGATCGTCATGTGGAAGATTTAGTCGATGAAGAAAGCTTCCTTTCAAGAGGAGTGTCAGATGATTTGGATGATGAGCAAAGTTTGGAAGATGTTAACTTAGGAGACAGTAAAGAACAAGATGAAGAAGACAATGGAAGAATGCATCATAACGACGACGACGGCATCAACGCAAACAATGAAATGTTATTTCGCATCACCCTTTCTAATGGATTTAAGAAATGCATTATATTTTTACATTTATTTCTCTTGTTTATTTTGTTTTATTCTGTTCTTAGGGACGACGGTGAATCTCCATTGGATTTTAATGCAACGACGATGAAAAAAATATTGCAGTCTGCCAACATTAACAAAGATCCAAAACATCTCTTAGAAGAAGATATTGTTGGCCTACAGTTCAACTCTATTGAAGAAGCAGAGACATTCTACCGGATATATTCAAAAGCATATGGTTTCAGTATTAGAAAGAATGAGGTAAAGAAAAAAAAAATCTGGGATGGTGATGGTCCGCAGTTGGTGTTGTTCGAATGCGGGATTCAGACACAAGAAATACAAGGAAGCTCCTAACAGGGTTCGTGAGCCAAGAAGTGAAAGCAGAAGTGGTTGTAAAGCAATTTTTCATATTGGGTACACCGATAAAACAAAGATGTGGTTCGTCAAAAAATTTCATGTACATCACAACCATATCCTGGCGAATGATTATGAAACAGTTTTTTTGAGATCCCATCGTACGATATCACCCACAGAGTTGGAAGAAATTAAGCTTATGAAGCAATCAGGGATGGGGACTGGACAGATATAGAATTTAATTGTCCAGAAGAAAGGTGTCTGGGATAAGGTTGGATGGACGAGAAAGGATTTATACAACGCTCTAGCTCAAGATAGTAGAGCACTAGACAATATTGATGCTACGACAACACTTACATTTCTTCAATCTAAGGAGGGCAGTGACCCAGATTTCTTCTACGCGTACAAGGTAGACGAAGATTCCAGATTGACCTATCTCTTTTGGGCTGACAGTGGATGTCGATTCGATTACGAATTATTTGGAGATTCACTAGCATTTGATTCTACATATAAAACAAATAGAAGTCAAAAGTCGTTGGTGGTTCTAGTGGGTACAAACAATCATGCGATGACTTGTGTGTTTGGGTTTGCAATGATCCATAATGAGACTGCAGAGACATATTCTTGGGTTCTAGAAAAATTCCTAGAGTGTATGAATGGCAAATTACCAGTGACAGTTCTCACGGATGGTTGCAGATCCATGAATAAAGTAATTGAGGATTTAATGCCCAGGGTAGTTCATCGAACGTGCTCATGGCATATCCTAAACAATGCTGCCAAACATGTACACCGAGAGGGTTTTCACAATAAACTGAGTCTTCTGATTAAAAGGTACATCGCACACTTGCTACTTTACTTTGAAGTATGTTGTTGTTACAATATCACAACTTTAGTTACTGTCCATGTTTTCTAAACAGGTACTATTCAGTCGAAGAATTTGAAAACCGTTGGCAGCAGATGCTAACAAATTATAATGTAGAGAACAATGAGTGGACCACTGTATTGTACAGAATGAGGCAGCGATGGGCGGACATATTCCTACGTGGAAATTATTTTGGCGATTGTACTGCAACAAATAGATGTGAATCTATGAACGCATTTCTGAAAAGATTTTTGAATGAGAAGCTTCCACTATGGAAGGCCCTTCAAAATTGTGACTACGGTTTGGCGGCCTTATGTTACGGCCAGATGAGTAAGCATGTCACTGATAAACTCTCAACACCAATTGTGAATCAAACTAGCATGGCCGTAATAGAAGGTAAATTTGCCGTAATTTACACTAAAACGGTGTTTATAGAGGTAAGGAAGGAAATCACACGTTCTGATGCATATACTATTCTCCATCATCACATCATAAGAGAGGCAAAAGTTTGCACTGTCCAAAAGTATATGTCGCCAAACAGTGTCAACCGGAAGGTTACATTTGATCCGGCCGACAACATCATAAATTGTGAATGCTAGTGGATGGAGACCAAGGGGATTCCTTGTAGGCATATTTTTTCAGCAATGAAGAGATTGCAAATTGAAGATATTCCAAAGAACTTGATAAAATCTTGTTGGCTCAAGGATTGCAAAGAAAGTTATCTCTCCGGACCTGGTTCAGAAAGAAGATTCATCCATCCAGACAGTATTGAGAGCAGAAGGTATGGTGGTATTAATGAACAAGTTAATCTGTTTACATACTATTGTAAAAAATCAAGCAAAATTCAAGAGAGGGAAACGGAGTTGATGTTGTCTGTTCTGGTGTAGTTGAAAGAAATGGTGACCGATATTGGTGAAAAAGAATAAATGGTAGCCGATACAGTTCATGGAGTGCATGAAGCTTTAAAAGAGCTAAATCCAGTAGCATCAAAAGGAAGGCCTTCTCAAGGAAAATCAAGCCAGCCTACAGAAAGTCAGCCTATCCCGAAGCCTAGAACTTGTAGAGTTTGTAAAAAATCGGGTCACGATTTTCGTAATTGTAAAGTATGAAAGCGAAATAGCGACAAAGAGCAAATGGAATAAAATGAAACGTCGTTGACTTAAGACAATGTCTTTCTTATGTGGCAAGATGTCATTCACACGAGACAATTAGATAAAAAATATGTTCTCCAATGCAAAAGTTCGAGAAGACAATTAGATAAAAATGGAGAATATCAAATTCCAAGTTCAAAACGGAGAATATCAAAAATAGAGAAAATATGTTCTCCGTGCAATTCAAAACGGAGAATATCATTCTCCATTTCAAAAGACACGGAGAATATCATTCTCCGTTTCAAATTAAAACGGAGAATGAACATTCTAATGTGTTTTTAACACTATGAATCTTATTCTCCGTTTCAAATTAAACGGAGAATGTCGTTCTCCGTTCCAAATTAAACGGCGAATAGAATCCTCAATCGTTTTAATACTGGGAACGGCATTCTTCCTGCAGTTCAAAATGGAGAATATAATTCTCTGTAACAAATGAAATGGAGAATATCATTCTCCGTTTCAAATTAAAATGGAGAATGAACATTCTAATGTGTTTTTAACATTGGGAATGCTATTCTCCGTGTAATTCAAAACGAAGAATGCTATTCTCCGTTTAATAAAACACGGAGAATGCTATTGTGGTGCCGTGGTTATAATGCTAGACTTGTATTTAAGAGGTCATTGGTTCAAATCTTGACTATAACAAAATTTTGTTTTATTTATACTTTTTTTGTAAGTTATGTATGGGGCCCATTTAAAAGGGAAAAACTTTGATACAGTAGGGGTATCAAAGTTTTGATACCCCCTATGTATGACATGTGGGCCCTTCCTGCTTTATAAAATTTGTACACATATATATACACATAAATTTTGAGAGGGCCCACATGTCATACATAGGGGGTATCAAAACTTTGATACCCCCTACTGTATCAAAGTTTCTCTCATTTAAAAGTTAAGTAAAATTGAGGTAAAAACTTTGATACAGTAGGGGGTATCAAAACTATGTATGACATGTGGGCCCCTCCTACTTTGTAAAATATTTAAACATATATATTTACACATAAGTTTTGAGATGGCCCACATGTCATACATAGGGGGTATCAAAACTTTGATACCTCCTACTGTATTAAAGTTTCTCTTATTTAAAAGTTAAGTAAAATTGAGGAAAAAAAAACTTTGATACAGTAGGGATATCAAAGTTTTGATACCCCCTATGTATGACATGTGGGCCCCTCCAGCTTTGTAAAACATGTAAACATATATATATACACATAAATTTTGAGATGGCCCACATGTCATAAATAGGGGGTATCAAAACTTTGATACCCCCTACTGTATCAAAGTTTCTCTTATTGAAACCCTTATCAAAGTTGGCAGAATTCGAAGGTGCAGATTCATTGGTATTAATGGCATATAAATGGCAGTAGTTGGGAGAGTTTGTTCTAGTCTTACTTAGCTTTACTTTAGAAGGGGCAGATGCATTGGTATTGATGGAAATTAATTGAATTGAATTCGAAGTGGCTGCCACTTAGCGCCTGAGTTCGAGTTGTTCCATGCCTATAAATGGCAGTAGCGTAGGAAGAGTTTGTCCTCGTCTCACTTAGCTTCTCTTGTGGAGATAGACTCTACCGATCCCCCATTTTGGCAAGACGCTTTCCTCTTGGTTGTCGATCTCCTCGTTTGAAGAAGCTTTGGTGGTGAAGTCCTTCAGAAGACTGAGATGTGCCTGGGTTTGGATTTATTGCCAACCCACGCTCTGTCGAAGTGCCCGTACGTTGATTCGTTTGGACTATGCACGGTGTTCCTTTGCCGCAAGGAGTTCCTTTGTTCGACGTGTTCCATTGGTCCGACGACGCACGGTGGTGAAGTCCTTCAGAATACTGAGATGTGCCTGGGTTTGGATTTATTGCCAACCCACGCTCTGTAGAAGCGCCCGCACGTTGATTCGCTCGGACTATGCACGGTGTTCCTTTGCCGCAAGGAGTTCTTTTGTTCGACGTGTTCCATTGGTCCGACGATACACGACGAAGTGATTTGCCTCAAGGAATTCATTTTCCTCAGGGCATTCCTTTGTTCGGAAGAATGCAATATGAAGTGAATTCCTTTGCAGGTCCTTTACCTCAAGGAAAGAGTCTTGCCAAGGTGGAGGATCGGTAGAGTGCATCTCCCGGATGAAGAAGGATGCCTTTGCACGGTGCTTTGCCTCAAGGAATTCCTTTACCTTAGTGAGTTCCTTTGCTCGGACGATGCACAATGAAGTGATTTGCCTCAAGGTGTCATCCAACGATTTCTATGCTCTGATGATGTACGATAAAATGATTTGGCTCAAGAAATTCCTTTGTCTTAAAGCGTTCCATTGCTCTGACGATGCACGATGAACTGAATTCACTTCATTGTGCATCGTCAGAGGAATGGAACTCCTTAAGGCAAAGGAATTCCTTGAGGCAAATCACTTCATCGTGTTTCGTCAGAGCATAGGAACCTTTGGATGACTCCTTGAGGCAAATCACTTCATCGTGCATCGTTAGAGCAAGAGCAAGATGAATTCCTTGAGGCACAGGAACAGAAGTGTTTGCCATTAAAATTGTTTGATTAAAAACTTTAATACAAACAGAACAGTGTTACAATGTAGGACTTAGACGTAGTCCTAGGAGTACACTTTTGTTTAAGCTGGGTCCTTAGTGCCAATGGAGCGAGTGGTAATACGTTGACTCCGTTGACCGGCTGACGACGGTTATCGGTTCTCGGAAGGCGTGGATTGCTCTGGGTGCTGGAGCTTGCTGAGAGGAGGAAGACGATGAGTGTCTGTATCTGCCTCTCTTGTATGTTCGTTGTGGATTCTGTGTGTTGTCCGTATGTGATAAGGAAATGATCCCTCTATTTATAGTTTTGCAGGCTGGCTGCTCACGCGCGCATGTAGGATGCGCCGGTGTGTGGGGACGCCACGTGGAAGTTGCTGATGGAGGCGCACGGATGATGCGCCCTGATTGGGAGGTTGAACTCTTCATACTGCTGTTGTGAGCCGACACGTAGCAGAGGAGAAGATCTTTCGGTTGCTGAAATCTTGGACGAGTCGAGTCAAAGGACACGTGTCATCGACCCATGGCTCGAAGATCTCGGATTTGGGGGGGCAGTGATCTGGTGAGCTGCGCCTTGGATCTGGGCGCAGGAGGAGACTGCGGCTCATAACCTTTAGGAGTTATAAACCATTTAGGGCGCATGGCTTTTGAGGCGTATGCAGGTGACCTTCCTTCTGTCTTTCGGGATCAGAGATCAGTCTGGGGCACATGGCTTTTGAGGCGCATGCAAAGCTTCAACCGGAGACTCTTCTTCTGTCTTTAGGGATCAGTGAAGGGTCTGAGGTGCATGGCTTTTGAGGCGCATGCTGGTTTGGACGCATGGCCGTAGAGGCGCATGCGGATGGCCACGTGGCAGTAGCCGTCGGAGTCATGATGATGCTGACGTTGCCGACGCTTCATTCTCTGAAAAAGATGTCAACTGTTCAGACTTTGGGAAGCGTGCTGCCAACTCTGGTGTCAGTTCAGCATTTAATGTTTGTGATGTTCGATGGACAGCTGAGTGGGCACATTGGTTGGTGTTCCACTTGGCATGAAGATGTGAGGGCGCATCCTCTGTGATGCGTCGGGTACTGTAGGGCGCGTCTGTGTGATGCGCCTGATGCAGGAGGGTGCGTCCGTGTGATGCACCGTTTGGCTGGCGCATCCGCCATGTCCTTTAATGACGCGGCTGTCTCGCTCCTCGAGTGCTATAAATAGCCGTTTGGCTGAATTCGAGGCGTCCGGTTCATCCATTTAATACAAATTCATTGCACAGAATTCGGAGAGTCATCCACTTGGCGCGTGGGTTTGATTTGCCCGGCCTATAAATAGTGGCATGGAGAGAAGGTTTGCTCCTCATTCTCTCACGTACTTCCAACATGAACTTGGACATGTGGGTGCATTCTGTTGACGAAGTGCTCCCGAAGGTGAAGATGAGACGTCGTGTTGTCTTCGATGTACTTGAAGGTGACTGTTACATCCAAAAGACGGAGTCGAGGGCTTCCGAGGCAGGCGGAAGGTGCCTGTAGCATCCAAAGATAAGGATGTTCGGGCCTCGTCTCCGTTATTCCGGAAGAGCCGTAGATCGGAATGGCGGTGCTAGGCTCTTTCTTCCTTCAAAGTGGGTGTTGCCCACTCTGGTTGTGTTGAAAGCTGTTCCTTTAGCCGCGGTTTCGATCACGGTCTTCCTTCGCCTTTGGAGGCTCTTTCGAACCCTCCCCTGGCCACAGCATTTGCGGTGCTCTTCTCTTCCTTGGTTCCAGCCAGAGGGTTAAATACTTTACTTGGCGAAGCACTTATCAGGTGACCCTGGCTGGAAGAGCAGCACTCTGCTCGGCCAGGTGAGCCTGGTTGGAAGAGTTGCACATGACTGAGCTGCTGAAGGGATGCACATAACTGAGCTGCTGAAGAGATGGTAGGATGCGCCTGGCTGGAGGCGCATGACATCTGCTGTGCCTGGCTGACAGCGCATGGTGACTGCTGCGCCTATCGGAAGGCGTATGGTGGTTGCTGCGCCTATCTGGAAGGCGCATGATGGTTGCTGGATGTAGATCTAGGATCCTTCCTTTATAGAAATTCTCCTTTGTACCATCTTTTCTAGACATGTAATAGACTTTTATATATAAAATAAAAAGTCCTTCTTCGAATGTCCATGGCTTATTCGATTAGCTGTCTGAGTTCTGGCGCATATAATGCCTGGCGCATGGGCTTTCTGGTTGTGAAATTCCATGCTTCTACAAGACCCCCTTCAAAGTTTTCAAAACTTTTGAATAAGTTTTGGAATACTTTGAATAAGAAGCATGGAGGTCAGGGCGCATGATTTTTGGGCGCATGCTTGTTCGGGCGCATGCTCCTTTCAGTTGATGATGATGACGCCTTGGTAACCCAAAAGATTAATGATAATCTTTTGGTTGTATTTGTTGTTATCTCCTCACGGAACCCGAAGCGACGGCTGAGATTACACGTCATCGGTTCACGCGTGCGATCAAGCCCTTTAAATAGGTAAGGGTTGGAGAGAGAGAAAGTTCATCTGCTTTGTGCCTTTGCTTTCTTTAGAGTTTTTTCTTCAAAACCCTAACTTTTTCTTCTTTGAGAGAATGGCTCCCAAGACTCCTCGCGGCGGTGCCGGCAAGGGGAAGGAGAAAGCGAAGGAGTTCGTTTGTGAGGATGCACCTATCACCCCTGCAACTCCGGCCGACGTTCGTCCTGAGGTGACGGGTGGGTTTATCTCCTTCACATAAGATTTTGGGCTAGACTGTGCCCTAACTCAGATTTGCCGAAGCGTATGGACTTTTGTCCTGATGATACGCCGAGGTTCTACCCCGCCGACGTGCATAGGTTTACACCTTTATCATGCACCGAGGTTTAATGGCTGATGCGCATGGGTTTCGTACCCTGATGATGCGCCGAAGCTCTGATGCTGACGCGCATAAGCTCACGCTCTGAATGCGCCGAAGCTCCAATGCTGACGCGCATGGGCTTACGCCCTGATGATGCGCCGAAGCGAGTTGACGCGCATGGGCTTACGCCCTGATGATGCGCCGAAGCTCTGATGCTAGCGCACATGGGCTTACGCCCCGATGATGCGCCGAAGCTATTTGACATTTTTTTTTTTGCCTGACTTCCATCTTTGTTGTATCAGTGTCGATGGCGATCCCTTTGTTGAATGAGGTCCTTCTGGACGCTTCTCTCTATCAGATGGGAGTTGATTTTGACGAGGCGGTGATCAATCCTGCGAAGGATGCTATCTTACAGGACCAACCTCGTGAGAGAATGCTACAAATCCAGACCCAGTTGCCTCTTTTCCTCCAGAGTATGATGGAGAGTGGTAAACTGAAGTCTGCTGAATCCGAAAGTGTAACTTTCTTAAAACCTGCCTTTCTGTTTGGCGACCGACTAGTCTCTTCCGAAGCAAAGATACTGAGAATTAGAGAAGACTGGTTCTTTTCTGCCAAAGGCATGGTTTTGTACATGTGGCAGGTTGACCGTTAGTTGCCGTTGATGGCTTTTTATCGTCTAGCTTCGAAGAGAATGATGGGTTGGGAACTTACTCCCTCTCAAGGAGGGGCCTTGGGAGGTACCCTCTCAATTGACGCCTCCTCGAACCAGCGAGATACTTTGACCGCTTCACGGGCCGGTTCTTCTTTCAGTTACCGAGCCTTGCGTCCTGGAAGCATCTACAGTGAGGTCCCAAACGACACGTTTCCCTTCAGTGCCCCGATCTTTGCAAATCGGATGCTGACATCAAAGGTGATGTATCCGACAGGTAGCTTCAGAGTCGAAGGCTGGTGTCACTACATCCCGAAGTGGGACGAGTTGACCACTTGGGAGCTTTCAAGGTTCGAGGTTGAGCTTAAAGAGATCGGGCTGACAGCCGCCATTCGGGCCACGCAGGCAGGCGTGGACCTCAATAAGCCTATGTTCCTTGCGCTCTTGGAGCTTTTTAATGCCCAGACTGGTAGCTTCTTTACTCCGGTGGGGGAGTTGGGATTGGCCCTTCATGAGATGTACGAAGTGTCCAAGCTTCCTTGGGGCTCGGAACCGTACGAGGAGTATTTTCCATCAAATGAAGAGATCCAAGTTCTGGAGGATAAGGATCCGGAGATGATGGCTGTTTTCAAAGAGGTGACAAGCCATCATTATCTGATGCACCGGAGGGACAAGGGCAAGACCCAGCCTCATGTGACTGCTTGGAGGGACTACGTCTTCATGCAGGATTTGACGGATCCTTCGAGGATTCGGTTTACGACTCCGCAGGGATTGAAGCCCGCGGAAGTGAGTTCTGAAATAAGCCGGCTGGACGAAAGGACCCCACACTCTAATGAGGGCGGCAAGGCTACGTACAGCTGTTTCTGGCACTGCGGGCACCGGATGTCATCCAAGGCAGTGTTGACGTCCTACTTGATGATATGGCTCCGGGATTGCGTATTTGCAGGTGGATCCGGTGCCGTCGAGAGGGTACATCGGAATCTCATTTTGCCTGCGGTAAAGTTGGCCTGTGGACGACCTTTGGCTCTCCTCCCCGCGATGGTGTGCAACCTGTTGCGCGGTTTGAGGTCCTTTGCCGATGATGTGATCCACGAGAGAGGTAATAATGATAACTTTCCCCGGGCCGAGCTGCCCTTCCATTATCTTACGGGGTGGCTAATCTTGCATCATCCGAACGTGATGAGTCCCGGTCCAGAGGAGGACTATGTCGAAGGAGATGCCTTCATTCGCCGCTTCTATAAGAGGAAGTGGTCTTACACTGGCGTCCCCGTTTGCAGGAGAGTCTTGTCCTACCTTCAGGGGTGGGAAATTGTCAAGGTTGGCCCGATCTTCAAAGATTTCGAGGCCGACCAAGATTTAGTTGACTCTGGCGAAGATGCGGTCACTCTACCGAAATGGAGTTTTCGTTGGTTGCAGAGTATCCGGCCTTCTCACCTGGTCTACCGCAACCAGAATAGGTGTTATCTGGAGCCTTATCTGCCAAGCCGATTTGCTCGTCAGTTTGGCTATACCCAGTTAATGTTGCAGAATCCCAGTAGTAGTTTAGGCTTCATCGGGAGTTTGCTGGATAGAGCCCGGGGCTGGCAATATTATAACGCTGGATGCACTAGCGTTAAGTTCACCACGCCAGTTCGCAATCCTCGGCCGCCGATCCTATATCCGGCCGCCAAGCTGTATTGCACTATGACTGCTATGTCTCCTGGTTATGACGGGGAGACTAGTTTCATTATTGGAACCCAGCTGGAGGCGACAGCGAATATGTTGATGGCAGCCCGATCATATCGTCCACCAGAGTTGGCGGGGTATCGGGCTGCTGCTGCAGTACCGGTGGGAGACCCATCTGTCGGGAAAAGGCGTGCAGACACAGAAGCTGGTTCTTCTGTACCGAAAAGGTCGAGACGGGCGCCGACCCCGAAGGTTACGGAAGTGCCACCTATAATGCCAGCAGGATCAATCCCTGTTGAAGTAAGGAATATTTCAAAATCCTAAATTTTTTTGTCATTGTGGCGACTTATGCTCTTCTTCTTGTAGGGATTGAAGAAGAAGTCCCGTGTTTCAAAATCGGGCGCTAGTAAACCGAAGGAGGTGGCAGGCTCTTCTGATGAGCGTATTCCTCCGATTGTAATGTCTCCCGTGGAGGAAGGTCCCGAAGATGTTCCTACGGAGGTTTTAATATCTCCCGATTTCGAGGTCGCAACAACTTCTGGGAGAGCACCATCTGCCGTGGAGGCCTTGGATGCTGAGGGTCCTGCGGACTCGAGGTATCCTGATGATGAAGTGGACTGGAGTTCGTCGCCTTCCGATGACATTCCTCCGGTCTTGCAAGAATCTGCTGCGGGGACAGCAAATATGGTTGAGATAGAGGAGAGGGTTGAATCCCCTCTTTATCATGATGAGGGGAGGTCGGCTGCATCATTGCCGAGTCCTACCCCGGCTTCAACCGCAAAAGTTGAGGCGGCTACCACTCAGGAGGTAGCGACAGATTCTGTCCCTGTTGAGGGACTCGATGATGAGACCTGTCTTCCAGTCAAGACCGCTGCGACGGGTCAAAAGACAAGTGACAATCTCCCTATTCTGCCAAGGGAGGTGCCAACCGTTGATAGGATGTTGGGGGTAGAAGAGATGGCTGTTGACGTCGGAGGTTCTTCCGGGCTTGAGAAGGGTAAGGGTGTAGAACCCTCTGTTGCTCCTTCTACTTGGGGGACCCTCTCGACGCCTGTGCCGGCTCCTTCCGTTGCTTCGGCTCCTCGGGCTGGAAGTCCAGCCCGTGTTGATGAAGAGCCCATTGATGCCGAGGTTCAAGCCTCGATGATTGAGATTGGCGAATCTTCTTCCGGTCCGCGAACTGTAGTAGCTCCTCCAACTCCCGCGATGACGCCGCAGGTCCTGGCGGATGCAGACGAGTATGTGAAATTCCTCGTCGAGGGGGTGTACAAAATGTTGCAGAAGGGTGTATCTGCTGTGATGGATGCCAATGGAAGTTTTGCGACGGCAAAAGCTCTGGCAATGCCCTGCATCGAGCTGATTCGTATTCACCAAGGCCACGACCACATGGCCGAAATTCTGGAGGCCTCGGTGATTGAGCTGGATGAGCGGCTCGCGGAACTTCAACGCATCCAGCGAAACGACCTTTCTGTCCTGATAGAGGCGGAGAAGGAGAAGCTGATCGCCGAAATCGAATCTTCACACCAGGCTACCGTGGACGTTTGGGAGCGCAAGGTGGCTGAGACTGAGGCTGCGGTAGAGCAGTTGTCTCAGTCCATGAAGACTACGGTAGAAACTCAAGCTGCATTGGAAGCTAATATTGCGGATATCGACACCCAGATGTGCCGCCTTGAAGACCAACGGGCCCGACTCCAGTTAGAGGTCGAGCGTGTCCGGGCTGAACATGCAGCATTTAAGAAGGATGAGGCGACCTTTACTCAGCGGACTCTGGCCTTGGCGCAGCAACGACAACAGCTTGATGAGAAGCATGCAAGTGACACTTCCGCTGGGGCCGTTGAATTGATGCGCCAAGAAGCAGAGCGACGAGTCCTGGCAACGGTGGAGGCCCGTGCAGTCGACTTAAAGCTTCTAGTCAAGGAGCTCTCAGCCCATCCTGGGGAGATTCAGGGACCATAGCTTTTTTCTTTTTTCTTTTGTGTTCTTTTACAACCCTTACTGGGGGATGATGTAGTTTCTTGTACTCCTTTTTCAGAAGAATAAAGAAGTCTACAACTCTTTTTTTTTGTGATGTGTTCATCTTTTGTTGTTATGAACTTGATGATTTGTGTGGACCTATTATCTTTTGTGCACCTTGGTTTTCAGGTACAGATAATAAATTTGAAGGAACCATTATGTTTGCTCAGAGGTAATGTGGACATGGCAATCACTGGGTTCGAAATGATAGAATCTCCCTACTCAGAGGTATTATGGACATGGTAGGAATGATCTTGGGGGATACGCTGAACAACTCAGAGGTTATATGGACGTGGAAGTTCTGCGATCAATGTACAATAACGCAGGGGTTGTTTGTACAAGATGTTTACTCAGAGGTAATATGGACGTGGTAAACATGAAGGGTAGCGTAGGCTTACGAAGTGTAAGATTCTGCTTTGCAGGGTGTAGAGAGACAACTCAGAGGTAATATGGACGTGATTATCTTTCTACTGGAAGATGCCACGGAACAGCTGGGTTCCGGAGGCGTATGAGTTTGTGAAAAGAGGTTGTTTGGGGAAGTACATGTCTGGAGGATGTCAAGAATAGTACTTCTTTAGGAACTTGCCGTTGATGGGCATCATGAACAAGTCCCCATTGGGTTTGGCGAGGCGGTAAGCACCGTTTGAGTATACCGTCTCTATGATGAAAGGTCCTTCCCACTTGGGTTCGAACTTTCCTGGTGTCTTGTGGGTCAACACCATTGGTCTTCTGACTGCTAAAACCAGGTCGCCAACTTGGAAAGTCCTCTTTTTGACCTTTTTGTTGAAAGCCTGTGATATACGGGCTTGGTAGAGCTCGATGCGTTGTTGAGCTAAGAGACGTTTTTCGTCAAGTGCCTCCAGTTCTCGCAGACGACGACGTTGATTGTCCTCTTCTGTGAGATCGTTTGTGATTGCCACACGGAGCGAAGGTATCTGTATCTCGAGAGGCAGTACTGCTTCGCTCTCGTAGACCAGGAAGAATGGAGTGTTGCCTGTTGGGGTCCGTACCGTTGTGCGGTAGGCCCAAAGGCATTCGCCAAGCTTTTCGTCCCAGTCGTGTTTGTTGGATGACACGACCTTTTTGAGCAGCCTAACGATAGTCTTGTTGAATGCCTCAACCAATCCGTTTGCTGCCGAATTGTAGGCAGTTGAGGCCACGTTCTGAATGCGATTCTTGTCACAGAACCTGCTAAAAATGTGGCTGATAAACTGAGGACCATTGTCATGGATGATCCGCCGGGGTACCCCGAAACGGTAAATGACATGGTGTTTGATAAACCTGACCACCCTGGAGCTTTTTACTTCTGCTAGTGGAACTGCTTCTGCCCATTTGGAGAAGTAGTCGGTGATGGCCAGGGTGAAACGGTGTCCTCTCGATAAAGGGGGGTGATTGGCCCTACAATGTCCATGCCCCAGGCTTCGAAGGGCCAGGATGCGACTGTAGGATGTAGCGGCTCCGATGGTATATGTATGAAGTCTGCATGAAGTTGGCACGCGTGGCACTTCTTGGCATATTCGACAGCATCGGCAACCATGGTTGGCCAGTAGTAGCCCATACGTCGCAGTCGATCTTGCAACTTAGGACCGGGTTGATGAGCTCCACAAGTTTCGTCATGAGCTTCTTGAAGAGCTTCGGCTGCTTTTTTATTAGACAGGCATCGAAGGAGAAGCCCATCGAAGGAGCGTCGGTACAGCGTTTTGGTAGCCGTATCGTAGTAGAATCGAAGAGAGCGTCTCCTGACTGAGACGGCTTCCTTCGGGTCCTCTGGAAGGATTCCGTAGACAGCAAAGTCGATGAACGGAAACCTCCAGTCTCGGACATTAACCCCAGTATTTGTCAGCATGGCGTGAGCCACCTGCAAGCATAGGTTGTTTCTGGGACAAATCAGATCTCGTCCTGTTACCGTGATATAGTGTTGAGTCCCAAAGGGCGCTGCTAATGAGGCTGCGAGGCCGGCCAGAGCATCGACCTCCAAATTTTGTAAACGGGGGACATGTTCGATGAAGAACCCGGTGAAGGTTGAAATGATGTTCAACGCGACTTCATGATAAGGGATTAAATCTTCATGGCGAACTTCGTATTGTCTCCGAACCTGGTTTACGACGAGTTTTGAGTCGCCGTAAGCTTCCAGATGGTCGACCTCCAGCTGTTGTACGAGCTGGAGTCCCATGACGAGTGCATTGTACTCGGTAACGTTGTTGGAGCACGGCTTCGAAAGAGAGTATGCACGTTGGATGACCAGCTGATCGGGGGAGACTAAGACTATCCCCACTCCTGCGATGATTTGGCCTTTGGGGCCTGTTCTCGAAGCGCCGTCGAAGAACATCCGCCAAACGGAGCTTCCTTCGGTGACGTTGGATTCTTGGACCTCATCCGGGATATCTTCATAGAGTTTTGAGGATTCTGGGATGGGGTGCGCAGCTAAAAAGTCAGCCAGAGCTTGACCCTTAACAGCTTTTTACGGCACATACACCAGGTTGTACGGTGTTAGCAAGATCGCCCATGTAGCCAGCCGGGAGTTCAATGATCCTGGCTTCGTCATGAGGACTCTGAGCGGATTGACTCGGGAAATGACATGAATTGTCTGACCCGAGACATAATGACGAGTCTTCTGGATGGCAAACACCAAAGCCAAGCACTCCTTTTCGACGGGGTTGTACCGGTGTTCGGCCCCAATGAGTGTTCGACTGAGGTAGTAGATTGCTTGCTCGTAGCCTGTATCGCTGTTTTGAGCCAGCAGAGCGCCAAGAGAATGATCCATGGCACGGACGTAGAGGAGAAATGGTTTGCCGATGACTGGCACTACCAGGACTGGTGGGCTCGTCAAGTAGGTTTTGATGTCGTCAAAAGCCTTTTGGAACTCTTATGTCCAGACATAAGAGACTCCCTTCTTCATGAGCTGAGTGAAGGGTTGATATTTACCGGAAAGGTTTGCTATGAACCTCCGGATATATGCCAGACGTCCCTGTAGGCCCCGAAGTTCTCGAAGGTTCTTCGGAGGGTCCATGTTGAGGATGGCTTTGGTCTTCTCAGGATCAACATGGATGCCTTTCGCTGTGATGACGAAGCCCAAGAATTTGCCGCTAGAAACCCCCAGAAAGGATTTAGCGGGGTTCATTTTGAGTTGATGCGCCCGCATGAGATCGAAGACCGTCTTCAGGTCCTGTAGGTGATCTCTTTTGAGGCGGCTCTTGACTGCGATGTCGTCAACATAGCATTCGACTGTCTTGCGAAGATGTTGACGGAAGATGGTGCTCATAGCTCGCTGGTATGTCGCACCGGCATTCTTCAAGCCGAAGGGCATTACTGTGTAGCAGAAAACACCCTTTGGAGTCCTGAATGACGTGTGTTTTGCGTCATCGGGGAACATCTTGATTTGATTGTAGCCTGAATACCCGTCCATGAAGGACATACGCTCAAAGCCACATGTGTTGTCGATCATCACATCAGTGATTGGAAGCGGGAATTCGTCCTTCGGGCAAGCAGAGTTGAGATCCCTGAAGTCGACACAGACTCGTATCTTCCCGTTCTTCTTGGTGACAGGAACGATGTTGGCTACCCAATCCGGGTGTTGTTCCTCACGGATGAAGCCGCTAGTCAAGAGTTTGTCAACCTCCTGATCGATGGCATTCATGATGTCCGGACGAAAGCGTCGCTGTTGTTGTTTGATAGGTTTGGCATCAGGTAAGATGTTTAACCTATGCATTGCGATCTGTGGATCGAGTCCCGGCATGTCCTCATAGCTCCATGCGAAGACGTCGATATACTCTTTAGCCAGTTGGATTAAAGATTCTCGATCTTCTCCTTCCAGGCTCTTACTGATGAAGATGGGTTTGGAAGAAGAGCCCTCCCCGAGGTCGATCTGCTCGACTTCGTCTTCGGTGGGAGGTTCACGAAGCTCAAAACGAGATTCCCATTGTTCACCTAGGTGTTGGGCCCAGGGTTCTTCTTCGAAGGGTTCTGGCGCTTGGTCTTCGCCTTCACCTTTCTGAGGTTGTGCTGACGTCATATTAGCTGACAGTACTTTCCTGAAGACTTATCCGATACTGGTATCGGAATCCCAAGTCGATGCTTCGGATGAATGGGAATGTTCTATGTCTTCTGCATCTGAACTCTCTGGGGTTGATGGCGGCGTGACATAGCCTAACCCTCGTCCAGTCCGATTATAATAGTCCTGTGGCTTTCCATTGGGCATCGAAAGCCGGACAGGGAGATGCCGACCCTTGCCGTAGTTTAAGCCTTTGTTGCTTTTCAGGTCGTAGCCCATCTTTTGGATGATGTGCTTAGCCGCATCCGTGTACCGATAGACTTGTACTCTGCCGGTATCAGGTTCGGGCTCGATTGACGGGAGGTCCCGACGACGCTCGATTTTGCCCGAGATGATGGTGCCTTGGTCTCGGCTCCGTGGAGGGACTATGAAGACTCCTTGAGACGGGACTATTTGATTATGGTGGACGATCGTTATTTGTGTTTGCAACGACCGTAGAGCGTTGTCTAATGTATACATGGCATTCCAGTGTGGAAGACAAGAATAATTAAAAGACACTCTATTATTGATAAAATACGAGATCTTATCCCATGGGATTATATTGTCAAAGGAGGGTGCCTCTACGTCAGCCGAGATATAATCACCAAGCTCCTCGTCTGTAAGAACTGGGGGCGGACTAGGAGAGTCTAACACAGCTTTGGGGTCTGAGAGGGTTATATGAGCCTTCTCTGACACCTTGGATGACTGCGGCGGCTTGCCCTTGAGACACACCTTGAGAGGTGCCTCGGTTGTGCCTCCGGTGAGTGGTGCCTTCCCTTGTAATTTTGCCACCAGGGGAGCCGATGTTTGAGGTGGCTTTCCCTTGAGGCATATCTTTAGGGGTGCTTCGCGAGCCGCCGCTTTTCCTGATAGCTTGATGCTCATTGGAGGCACCTTCTGGGGTGGTTTCCCCTTCAGACGGATTTTCAAGGGGGGCGTCGGGAGTCGTCTCAGGCTCCATGTCCGGCTCTGTTGCCGTCTCTTCCTCATCATCAGCGTCGTTGGCTTCCTCCTCGTCAATGGGTTTGTACAAGTCGGAATCGGTGAAGTATGCTTCAATCCCTTTGAAAGGATCGATGTCTGCAAACTCCGTCCGGATGACGCCATTGGTGGATACATACTTCATGCACTGGTGGAGCGTGGAGGGCACCACCATGTACTCATACAGCCATGGTCGACCGAGCAGGATGTTGTAGTTGACCTCGGCATCTACCACATAACAAGTCACCTCAGTTTTGAGGCTGCCAATGTGACACTTCAGTCGGATCTTGCCTAATGGCTCGCTCTTACTAGCATTGAAGCCATTGATGGTTGTATTGGAGGGCGCCAGCCGGTACATCGGGATCCCCAGCTTAGATAGCAGCGCCTTCGGAATGATGCTTAGGGAAGACCCAGGATCGATCTGAATCCGGCTCACCTTGACCGAGCCAATGTACCCTGTATAATACAGCGATCAGTTATGTCGGTGATGCTTGAGCAGCATGTCTTGTTGGGTGAAAGTTATGTTTGGGATAACTTCATCCGCACAATGACAGTGCGCACAAGTAGTTGGGAGGTCTTCAGGCTGCTTGACCTGACTGAGAAAGGATTCAGCGTCCTTCAGAGCTTCGCAGAGAGCTTCTCGGGAATCTTTAGAAAGACGCAGGAGCTCAAACAAAGACAAGCGCGCAGGTGTACTGGCTAATTGTGCCTGAATATCGAAATTGTGAGGCTTGGACAGCCCCGAAGCATTCTCCTTCCGTAGAGGTCTGTCAAAACGGGCCTCCACCTGCTTCTGCTTATTGGCTGCTGAGGGCTTAGATGGACCCTCCTCAGGGATGGTGCTAGGAGGCACCACCTCGGTGGCGGCTTCGCCGGACTGGGAGTTCTGTTGTGCACGTGTTTGCACTGGAAATGCCTCTTCTGTTGAAGAAGAGACCGTGCGGCAAGACTTGATCTTCCTGCCTTTTGATTAGGAGGTAGGGCGTACCTCTGATTGAGTCACCTCGAAGACGAGGTCGGGGTGAACCCAGAGGACCTCTCCTCGAGATGTGGTAAGCGGGGTGAGTCCACTCACATTGTCACGAGTAGGTGGTAAGTTTACCACCTCCATTGTCGCCTTAGGGATGGGGACGATGCCATCTTGTGTGGTAGTTGGCGGCAAGGTGCCGAACTGAAGTGAAACCAGATTGGCCGACACCGTCTTCTCTTCATAGTCGACGGAGATTACATCCGCATTGATCATACGCTGGATGTAATTCTTGAGGACGTAGCAGTCCTTGGTCGGGTGTCCGACAAACCGATGGTAGTGGCAGTACCTTGGGTTGTCCACTTTTCCAACTTCATCGGGCCGCTTTGGGTCCGGTAGCTTGATCTTGTCACCCTGCTTCAGTATCTCAAAAAGTTGCAGGGTGTCGTCATCATTGAATGAATAAACCTCCTTGGGTCTCGGTGCTAGTGGAGGCTTCTGAGTAGGCGCAGATGCGCCTTTTGAGGCATTGACAGTCAATGCCTGTTTCTCCTTTGCTTCTCGTCCGGAGCTGTTAGCTGCAGACTTTTTCCCCTTATCGTCAAAGGCGGGGAAGCTGACACCCAGAAGACGTGCATTGGCCGCCTTCTTTTCTGCAGCTTCAGCTTCGATGATCAGGGAGCTCCAGTCAGGAGGGGGAGTAGAGTTGAGCCAGAGCTTTACTGCAGGCAACATGTTCATGCTGCAAGCGGAGAGGAGCGCATGTTCTGGCATGCCTGGAGGTAGCCTGAAGCAAGCCTGTCGGAAACGTTCGATGAACGCCCGAACCGTTTCCTTCTCCTTCTGACGTATCTCTATGAGAGACGCCATCGTCATGTCCTTCCCACCGTCGTAGAAGCGGTCGAGGAAGAGGCGCGTCAGGTCGTCGAAGGACGATATGGAATTGTCGGGGAGGCTACAGTACCAGTCATACGCCACTTCTTTCAGGGCCCCGACAAAGATACTGGTGAGGAGCGCGTCCTCCTTCGGAAGATGCCCTGTCTGTGACTGGAAGTACGTCAGGTACCGTCGCGGAGAGTCCTTCCCGTCATATGGGGTGAGTGTTTGTGGTTTATACTTTGGGGGATAAACCACCTTGTTCCATTGGAGGGGATAAGGCTGTGGAATGCCCATCTTCTGGCGTTCCTCTTGCCTGTTCTTGGACTCGAAGCGCTCCCGCAGGTCTTTGATCATTTCGACCACATCCTCCGTAGAGCTAGGAGTCGGGGAAGGAGGTACCATCTGGATTGGAGCGTTTGAGGGCTCCGAGGTCCGAGGTGCTTCTGTATCCGAGGGCGCCCGTTGGAGGGGCACACTTGACTCCCGATTAGCTCCTGGGTCAGGACCAGTTGAAGGTGTCCTGATCAAGGCCGACCGCATCTCAAATACTGCTTGAGTCAGTGCTTGTATTGAGGCAGAGAGGGTTTTGAGTCCCCCCTCCAATGAGTCTATGTGCTGGACTATGTCCTGTGACGGCGCATCAGACTCGACATCATCCCCAGCCATGTATACTGTCCTGACACGGCCAGGAGTGGATGGATTGGTTGAGGCTTCGCTTTCGGCCTCACTCTCATGTGGAGGAGTTACTTCTTCTGGTGTTTGGCCACCCCCAGCCGCATTCTGGAGTTCATCTTCAATAGGTGCATCTGCAAGGGTCTTCTTGCCCTCAGCTCCGTCGTTTCCAGAACTACCCCCGGTAGTGTCCTGAAGGACATCCTTTTGAGGGGCTTCAGGGGGAGTAATCTCGCCTTGATGATGAAGATCCGCCGCAGCTGTGCTTTGGACATCTTCGTCTTCGGAAGGAGGCTCAACAAGGGTCTGGCTACCCCCAGCTTCTTCCAAGGACTTCTTTCTCGACCGAGTGCCTTCAAACACTCCATAGGTCGAGACAGCTGCCTTGGTTTTCCTCGGCTGGCTTTTGGATGAAGACGAGGAATTGGCAGTCGTCTTCCGGATTGATGAGGAGTTGGAGACCACGTTGCATGAAGCGACCTTTGGCTCCTCTTCAGCTGACACCTTCGCCCCAAGGCGACGCCGGAGAGGTGTCGATGATTGTAGTCGTTGGAAGACCGACTGTCTTGGTGGAACTGCCATCTTGCAACAGCAGTTGATGGTGACTACCGCATAAGTATGCCCCGTAAGAGGCGTATCGTGCTTGTTGGTCGACTCTCCTGACCGGCGCTTGTGAGTGATCACGTTGCGCAGGTCGTTGGAGGAGAGTGGTGCCTTTACACCCCTTTCAGACGTATGGCAAGGCCAAACGCCGGGGTGGTCAGGTGAGTGCTGCGCCCCCTGATCTAATACCAAGCAGGCATCACGATCAGTAGTGGGGGAACCACAACATTTGAAGTGACTTGAACGGACCTCAAACGCACAACCAGAGGAGGCGCGGGAGTTCAAGACCACTGAGTTTGCCTCTCTCGACTTGGTTGTGCACGCAGTAGATGCGCCTAAGCGAGATGAGGACTTTGAAGATCGACTCGTTGTTAGTGCAGAAGCACTTGAGTCAACCTTGTACAGCTTGCCATCGACAGCGCACGCGATGACGAGCGCGTGCCTCTGGCCGGCTGCTGGCATAGCACGTTTGTGGCGCATGGCCCGTGCCGCCTTAGATTTCTTCGTACCAGCCTACTGGGGCGCATAGTACTCAGCATCCAAATTCTTCTTGCCATTACAGCGAGTGAGTCTGTCAAAGACAGAGGCTTTTTGTGGCGCATCAGAGGTGATGCACGGGGCATTGGCTGCGCCCCTGCTCCGTCGACGTATCTTCCTCGCCTGAGAGGAAGATGGCTGGGGAACGTGGTCGGCCGCACGCTTCCCCAAGAGATGCGCTGCATCGGCAGGCGCACCTTGGTCGCTGAGAACGTCAGCAGGAAGGGAAGGCTGGATTGCTGCATCCCCTTCAGTGGTGGTGCCCGCGGCGTCGACTTTGCGCACCCAGGCCGTGCGGATCTTCTTCGGCTTTGGTAGCCGCTTCGAAGGACTCGCACTTCCTTCAGAAATGAAATCCTCGTACGCCTGTTGATTGAGGCGTACGACCAGCGTCTTGTGGGAGGAGCCCACCTTCACGTCGTCGGCCTGTGATACGACTTTCTCGGAAGAGGAGAAAGAAGTCCCCAGCAGAGTCGCCAGCTTGTTTGCCATTAAAATTGTTTGATTGAAAACTTTAATACAAACAGAACAGTGTTACAATGTAGGACTTAGACGTAGTCCTAGGAGTACACTTTTGTTTAAGCTGGGTCCTTAGTGCCAATGGAGCGAGTGGTAATGCGTTGACTCCGTTGACCGGCTGACGACGGTTATCGGTTCTCTGAAGGCGTGGATTGCTCTGGGTGCTGGAGCTTGCTGAGATGAGGAAGACGTTGAGTGTCTGTATCTGCCTCTCTTGTATGTTCGTTGTGGATTCTGTGTGTTATCCGTATGTGAGAAGGAAATGATCCCCCTATTTATAGTTTTGCAGGCTGGCTGCTCACGCGCGCATGTAGGATGCGCCGGTGTGTGGGGACGCCACGTGGAAGTTGCTGATGGGGGCGCACGGATGATGTGCCCTGATTGGGAGGTTGAACTCTTCATACTGCTGTTGTGAGCCGGCACGTAGCAGAGGAGAAGATCTTTCGGCTGCTGAAATCTTGGACGAGTCGAGTCAAAGGACACGTGTCATCGACCCATGGCTCGAAGATCTCGGATTCGGGGGGCAGTGATCTGGTGAGCGGCGCCTTGGATCTGGGCGCAGAAGGAGACTGCGGCTCATAACCTTTAGGAGTTATAAACTATTTAGGGCGCATGGCTTTTGAGGCGCATGCAGGTGACCTTCCTTCTGTCTTTCGGGATCAGAGATCAGTCTGGGGCGCATGGCTTTTGAGGCACATGCAAAGCTTCAACCGAAGACTCTTCTTCTGTCTTTAGGGATCAGTGAAGGGTCTGAGGCGCATGGCTTTTGAGGCGCATGCTGGTTTGGACGCATGGCCGTAGAGGCACATGCGGATGGCCACGTGGCAGTAGCCGTCGGAGTCATGATGATGCTGACGTTGCCGACGCTTCGTTCTCTGAAAAAGCTGTCAACTGTTCAGACTTTGGAAAGTGTGCTGCCAACTCTGGTGTCAGTTCAGCATTTAATGTTTGTGATGTTCGATGGACAGCTGAGTGGGCACATTGGTTGGTGTTCCACTTGGCATGAAGATGTGAGGGCGCATCCTCTGTGATGCGCCGGGTACTGTAGGGCGCGTCTGTGTGATGCGCCTGATGCAGGAGGGCACGTCCGTGTGATGCGCCGTTTGGCTGGCGCATCCGCCATGTCCTTTAATGACGCGGCTGTCTCGCTCCTCGAGTGCTATAAATAGCCGTTTGGCTGAATTCGAGGCGTCCGGTTCATCCATTTAATACAAATTCATTGCACAGAATTCGGAGAGTCATCCACTTGGCGCGTGGGTTTGATTTGCCCGGCCTATAAATAGTGGTATGGAGAGAAGGTTTGCTCCTCATTCCCTCATGTACTTCCAACATGAACTTGGACATGTGGGTGCATTCTGTTGACAAAGTGCTCCCGAGGGTGAAGATGAGACGTCGTGTTGTCTTCGATGCACTTGAAGGTGACTGTTACATCCAAAAGACGGAGTCGAGGGCTTCCGAGGCAGGCGGAAGGTGCCTGTTGCATCCAAAGATAAGGATGTTCGGGCCTCGTCTCCGTTATTTCGGAAGAGCCGTAGATCGGAATGGCGGTGCTAGGCTCTTTCTTCCTTCAAAGTGGGTGTTGCCCACTCTGGTTGTGTTGAAAGCTGTTTCTTTAGCCGCAGTTTCGATCACGGTCTTCCTTCGCCTTTGGAGGCTCTTTCGAACCCTCCCCTGGCCACAGCATTTGCGGTGCTCTTCTCTTTCTTGGTTCCAGCCAGAGGGTTAAATGCTTTGCTTGGCGAAGCACTTATCAGGTGACCCTGGCTGGAAGAGCAGCACTCTGCTCGGCCAGGTGAGCCTGGTTGGAAGAGTTGCACATGACTGAGCTGCTGAAGGGATGCACATAACTGAGCTGCTGAAGAGATGGTAGGATGCGCCTGGCTGGAGGCGCATGACATCTGCTGCGCCTGGCTGACAGCGCATGGTGACTGCTGCGCCTATCGGAAGGCGTATGGTGGTTGCTGCGCCTATCTGGAAGGCGCATAATGGTTGCTGGATGTAGATCTAGGATCCTTCCTTTGTAGAAATTCTCCTTTGTACCATCTTTTCTAGACATGTAATAGACTTTTAGATATAAAATAAAAAGTCCTTCTTCGAATGTCCATGGCTTATTCGATTAGCTGTCTGAGTTCTGGCGCATATAATGCCTGGCGCATAGGCTTTCTGGTTGTGAAATTCCATGCTTCTACAAGAAGCAAAGGAATTCCTTGAGAGCAAAGGACCTTGCAAAGGAATTCCTTGAGGTAGAGCACCTTGCAAAGGCATCCTTCTTCATCCTAGAGATGCACTCTACCGATCCCCCACCTTGGCAAGACTCTTTCCTGTTGGTTCCTAGAAGAGCCGCAGGGTTTGGGTTGATTGCCAACCCACACTCTGTCGAAGTGCTCGCACTTTGATTCGCTCTGACTATACACGGAGTTCCTTTGTTCATGGAGTTCCATTGCTCTGACTATGCACGGAGTTCCTTTCTTCAGGGAGTTCCATTGCTCTGACGATACACGATGAAGTGATTTGCCTCAAGGAATTCTTTTGCCTCAAGGAGTTTCATTGCTTTGCGATGCCCGCACGCAGCTCACATTCAACTTTTTTCTTGATAGTAGGATTTTATGTAGTAGTTCAGACTTTTATATGTAAATAAAAGTCAAATTTTTCGTGGTTTTCACAATGTAAATATATGGTGGCCCATGCAGGTCCAATTTCGCAAAAGACTGCGAACTCGTGGTAGTGCTTAAGTTAGCTGTACTACTACGAGCCTGCGAATAGATTTGAAGTTAGGAGGTTATATCATCCACAAAATAGGACTTCTAACCTTATGAGTCTATTTTATCTTAGGATCTTATTGTCTCTTAAATTGCATCTTGCTTGATTCCGTCCATGATTTCTTTGATATGTTTGCATCTACCGTTCTAACCATATCCTTTCTTTCCTTTTAGTTCGCAATGGTTGAGACAAGGCGCAGTGCGATCCGTAAGGGGAAAAGGGTAGCTAACCCTTTTGCTACTCCCGAACCCGAGGGATCGACAGCAGAGAGTACCGAGTTCGTAGAGCCTTCTAACCATCAACAAGATAGGGTTAGCACTGAGGATCTTCCACCCCCGCCACCAGGAGCCCCAACCCAAGGAGTAACTGTGGATGGAGCTCATCTCCTTACGTTACTCCAGGGCATGATGGAGACTCAGCAGAGACATACAAATGTTCTAGAGAGGAGTATAGAAGCACGACAAGATCGTGTGGGTACTATTGATAGGTTTCGCAAGATGAACCCACCTCCCTTTACTGGCTCGGAGAAACCTATAGAAGTCACCAACTGGCAAGTGAAGATAGAGACACTACTAGAGGCATCAGAGCTGCCACCGGAGAAATGGATAAAAACAGTGAAGCTGCAGCTCAAAGATAATGCACATCATTGGTGGGCAGCACAAGAAAGACGGTTGGGCAAGAATGTGTTATGGAAAGAGTTTACGGACCTCTTCAATACCATATTCTTCCCCACCACAGTTCGAAAGGAGCTGCGGGATCAGTTCATACAACTAGAGCAGGGGAGCATGACAGTGGACGAATATAATGTAGAATTTAGTCGCTTGAGTCGTTTTGCTCCTACTCTTGTATCTACAGAAGAAGAGAAGGCGGAGAAGTTCCATTCTGGGCTGAATTACAAGTTGCAGAGTTTAACAGCGTCAGTAGACCCAACATCCTATACAGCTATCTTGAATGCAGCTAGGCGTCAAGAATCTATCCTAAGGCAGAAGGTAGCTTCCCAAAAAAGAGGTAGAGATGGTAGTCCACAAGAACCATCAAAACGTCCTAATAATTCTCAGAAGATCCTTCAAATCCAGCATCAACCTCCAACTAGGGTGGTATCATCCCAGCCACAACAGCAGCTTATCCCACCCAAGCCTAAGTGTAATTATTGTGGAAGAGAAGGACACAAGTGGGACCATTGTAGGAAGAGGTTAGGACTTTGTCTCCTTTGTGGAGCACCAGACCACCAAGTGCGAGAATGCCCCGCAGCACCAGCTCATAGGCCAGTTTCATAACAGCAGTCTGAAGGAGCACAACGTCAAGGACAAGCATTTGTGGCTTTGACTCAATCCCAAGACACAGGTAACTTAAATATGTTTCCTTGAAAGCCTTCCTTAGTTTTAGTCGTTATGCATGCTTAGTTAGTTTGTAGTATGGTTATTATCGATCAGTTCCCTTGTGTTCCTAGCCATTATCACTCTGTGACTTAGCTTAAGAAATTATTGCTTGTAAGAGTTAGGTATTATACTATGCTATTTGTGATATTTTGATTTTTGAGGACAAAAATCTTTTAAGGGGGATAGTTTGTAGCATTTGGGTTCCTAGAATTTATTTTCTATTTTGGAGATTTTTTTTATTTTAGTTAGAATCAATTATTTACTAGGTTGTTGATTTGGGATCGTAAGATTTTTGCCTAACCCTATAGGTTAGATATAAGGAAATTAGGTTGTATATAGTCTCTAGGGCCCCTAGATAGTCCTTAGTATATTATTTTATTATTTTAGAATTTCTTGGATTTTTAGGAGATTTTTAGATAATTTTTACATATGGTTTTATTATTTTCTTAAGCTTCTAGGAATTTTTGTGGAGGCATTCGAGAGTATTTTGAGGCCAAAGAATTTATTTGGGCTCTAGAACCCCTAAAATATTTTCTAGATTTTTCTGGGAATTTTTAGAAATTTTCTGGGATTTATTTGGAATTTTTAGGATTTTTTTCCTGATTTTTATTTAATTTTTCTGTAATTAAAAACCTATTTTCTAAAATATACCCAGTTAGCCGAGCGGGGGGCCCACCCGTCAGCCGCTCGGGCGCACGTGGCGGGCCCACCCGTCAGCGCGGGTGGAGTGGAGCTCGGTCTCCGAGCCATTTTTTGTAATCCGAGTTCAACTCGGAGCCGCCAACCCAAGCCGACCAATCCACACCCGTTGGATCTGGGCGGGAGGCAGCAGATGCTGCCACGTGTCCCCGCCCAGCCGCTCAGCCGACTTAGCCACCGACTTAATATATATATATATATATAGGTTTTCGAAACCCTATTTTTATTCAGCAGCTTTTTGAAAGGAAGTTCAATAGGGATTCTTCGACTTCGCAGAGCGATTGCCGTTGATCTAGAAATCCTTTTGGCACGCCGTTTTTTTGTTAGAAGCGTATTGAGGTTAGGTTTCTGAATATATATTTTAATTTCTGTAATTTTGATCTCGAATTTCTGAATAATTATTTGAGTGTCGGTTGTCCAAAAATTAACACGTCGTACGGTTTTCGAGATTCCGAGCGATCCCGAACTCCGTTTTGCAATCTGTTTGAAGTTTTGGAAAGCTGGCACCGAGCTCTACAACATATAATTTTTCCCAAAATTTAGAGTTTTATCTAGTATTTTATTTTATTCATAGAAGTCAGATTTGGTCAACGGTTCATCGATTTGGTCATAGTTAGCCATAATGGCGATAACTTTTGACCAAGTCGTGATTTTGCGACACGGTCGATTCCGGTGCACTCATGGCGCTGAGATCTATCATGTTGCACACTCAAACTTTGAATTCATAATGTTTGACTAGTTAGTCAATAGTATGTCTCGGTTTGCATGCCACGAGTCCCGAATTTGGAACCATGAATTTCTTTGGCCAAATATTCGTGTGTAGATTGTTATTTCCAAATTAAATAGGTTAAAATAGGATTTTAGATGATTTATTCCAAGATTAGAATAGTATTAATTGATTTAACCCATTAGCCACTTTCTAGGATTTTTAGAGTGGGAATCGTTGATCTAACTTGTGATTATTTTTGTGTCGGGGTAGATCGGGCTACGACGTCTTGACTTGTGACTTATTCATCTATCGGAGCAGGCAAGTATCACTATGACCTATGTTTCCTTTATTTTATACTGCATGTATATTTGTGTCGTCGTTTCACTATTACTCCCTTATGATGTGTTGTCATTGCTCATGATTACCGTTGTGCACGAGAGTTAGAATCGTTAGGATACATACATGTTCATCTCTTACTCATTATTTTCTATTGTTTACAGTTTATCGTATTGCTAATGTTTATCATAATGGACATGTATTGTGAGTGAGTCGGGCGGGGGAATATAACAAGTAAGCATGTGGTCAACGAATTGAATACAGACCCCCTATACATTGATTACATAATATCAGTCATGCACCACACGTATGACTGACGGATATCCCAAGCCGTCTACATGCTAAAAGTTGGTATTCTAAAACACAGTACACGTGACTTAATTATTGTTACTCTATCGTCTATTGTTTTTCTTTCGTCAAGTCTACCTTCTTATTGTCATCATGTCTTAGTGGTATATCAAAGTCTACCTTCATATTGTTATCACGTCTCAAAGGTACTTTCTTATCATACAATGTCATGCTTATACTTATCTTCAGTTAAATTCCCTTTTTATCTTTCCTTCATGCTTGTATACTATATTGTGTAATGTAGTGTTATGGTGATCTTGTTCCAATCCTGACTGGATAACTATTTTTCAGCTTTAGACGAAGAGATTTGTCCCGAGGTCTACGGTGAGTATGTTGGCGACCATGACGTCACTGGCGTGCCCGGTTCCAGTACTGATGCGAATTAGCATATTTTCTTCCTTATGGATTCGCATTAGTTAGTAGTTATAGTTATGGAGTTTAGTTGTCTATCTTATTTTCTGCTATCCGGGTTTGTTCTCGAGACTTTCTGAGTTGTAGTGGATTTTTCATATTTATAATATTGAGACTATTGGATATTTTAGTGATTTTTGCTGGCTTAGTTGTGGATGATATATATGTGTGTTGTGCTTGTTATGGACCATTGTTATCATAGACAGCGTACTACCGCCGATGCTGTGGCGTAGGCTGGACTTGGCCACGTACTCGTATCCCAAAATTGGGAGCGGGTCGTGACAAAATATAACTCAAAAATGATTTTATTATAAAAGACAGAGCAGAGCAGACATTATGAAAGACAGAAGTTCCTTGCCCATTACATAATTACGTTATTGTTTTACAATGTCATTGCTAGGTTGGTGGTTTTACATATTCTCTTGAAAGCAAATTCTTAGCCCATACCAACCTCATCATTGTAGTCTTCTTAGCCCATACCAACCTCGTCATATTCTCATCAAGCTTATCTTCATTCTCCTTTTCAAACTAAAAGGAGAATAATATTCTCTGTTTCAAAAGACACAGAGAACGTCATTCTCCGCTTAAATAAAAACAGAGAATAAACATTTTAATGTGTTTTACCACTAGGAATGTTATTCTCCGTTTCAAGACAGACGGAGAATGTTATTATCCGTTCTGAAATAAACGATGAATATAATCCTCAAACGATTTAATTTAAATGGGAAAGTTATTCTCCGTTTCAAGTAAACGGAGAATGCCATTCTCCGTTCCAAATAAAATGGAGAATATAATCCGAAGGGGCAGATTCATTGGACTCTGCCGATCCCCCGTCTTGGCAAGACTCTTTCCTGTTGGTTCACTTCAAATGACACGGAGAATAGAATTCTCCGTCTTATTCAACTTTTTCTTGGTTGTAGGATTTTATGTAGTAGTTCAGACTTTCATATGTAAATAAAAGTCAAACTTTTCGTGGTTTTGACAATGTAAATGTAATTCAAAAATGATTTTATTATAAAAGCAGAGCTTATAAAAGACAGAAGTTTCTTGCCCAATTACATAATTACATTGTTGTTTTACAATGTCATTGCTTGTTTCGTGTTACATATTTGCTTGAAAGCAACTTCTTAGCCCATACCAACCTCATCATTATAATCTTCTGGTGAGTTTCATCGTCATTTCCTTCCAGTATTTCGAAGGGAGTAGTCGTCAACATATTCATATAATACGTCGTGTATAAGAGGCAGTTGGGTGCCCGTTGTTGTGGGTAATTTGGAGAACAATTCAGCACTTTGCTCTCATACTCCATCTTCGCCGGGCATCTCTCCCTCATCATATCAACTTTTCTCTTGACGATAGGCTCTAAGGTGTTCTTCATTAATTCTGCATCCACCTTGCACTTTTCGTACGTGGTTTGCCTCAAGGAGTTGTAGTGTGTCCAGTCGTAGGAGATAAAGTTGAATGTGAGCAGAGTATAGTGACTCATGGATGAATTAAAGAGTGGGATGAATAGCAACTCTATGTCGTCCTCCAAACCCATGACGAAGTCTACTACATCTGTTTGGATGTCTTGAAGGGCGCCGACTTTTGCGTCTTGTTCATTGGCACGTTCAACGATGGTCTGTTTCCCAAAAACAAAACACAATATCATGAGTAATTTAATTCTGTCATTTTTCATCGGTGTACACAAGAATATAGATTTTTCTGTTTGAATTCTTACCAATGTGTGGGCCATCATGAATGCAGATAACTTATGTGATTGGGGTGTCGACTTTTGCTTCTGGATCAATGGCACGTCCTTTGAACTAGACGGGGCACACCTTCTTTTAATGCCTTGAATTTCTCTCAGCTTCCTTATTATTAGGTTCAGTATGCCAGCCTCCATGTTGTCATAGTTGAGTATGTCTTGCAGGTCTATTGCCGACAGCTGGACTGAAACTCTATTTTTACCCTTTTTTGGCAAAAATAAGTATATAATATCACTGCACATAAATTTGGTTTAGATTAAATTAATAAAGATAGATTCTCATTACATAATTGTGAAAAAAGTCTAGGAAAAACAAAAGAAAAAAAGGGTTCAGAATATATACTTTGGACACTTCTTTTTGGGAATTACGATGTCGATGTATTGCTTCTTCATCTCTTCATCCGCATCTTTCCAAAGTAAGAGTTCATCGCATTCCCTTAGTATGACACGGTTCCTCTTTAATTCAGCCATTTTGGCGCAATCTCCGGATTTCGGAGCGGCATTAATCTTCCACTTTTTATTAGCCTCTCTAACTATATTCTTTTCCAAGGGAGTAACATCTTCAACGGTAAATGGCGCTGATGGTTTTCTTAACCTCTTTCCCTCCGATCCTCCTCTTCTTTTGGCTTCAATCTCCTGACGCTGCAATGCTACAACCATGGCTTCGAGATTAACGATTTTCCCATCCTTTTCAGTGGCTTCAATATTGAACGATTCAACTTTATTTTGAAGCTCCCTTTTCTCCTCAACGAGCCTTTTATTTGTTTCTCTGAGTTGCTCGGTTGTTCGTACTGAAATAAAACAAACAACAATGAAATTTATGATGTGAATCTAACACGGAGAATGACATTCTCCGTGTAATATAATACAGAGAATAGCATTCTCTGTTTGGAATTGCACGGAGAATAACCTTTCCAGTATCAAAATGATAGAGAATAGCAATTATCTGTTTCAAATAACACGGAGAATGTCATTCTCTGTGTTATAATCCACGGAGAATAGCCATTCTCCTGGAAGATTATAAATAAGAAATTTGAAATAGAAAAGATTTTACCTTGTGTATGTACATCTGTAATAAGAACAGAATTCTGCTTTCCCAAATCCTCTAGTTCATGCACAGAGCCCTCCATCACAACGTTGACTGCACGTTGTTGCGCTTCTTCTGCCTCGAGCGCTTTCAGCTTGTAACGCCCCAGTCCCAAAATACGTAGGACTAGAACGTAATCATGCCAGCTGTATACATACGAAGTATATAGACCCTCGTATATATACATAAGCTGTAAAATGCAGTAACCAAGGTACTAAATCTCATCCACAAAGATAAATATAATATAAAAGTAACTTTGAATTTGTCATGTACACAATAGTTGGGCGGAGACAAAGTCCACTACCAACCAAATTAAATATGGAAAAATATACAAGGAAAGAGTTTAGCAAGCGAGAGCAATGGCGAGTCCAAGAGCAATCACCACGAAGGAAGGAATGGCCTTAGCTAGAGCACCTGCAAGAAATCACGAAACACACACCTGGCGAGATAACCAGGTCCTCAGAGGGACGTAACAAGATACACAAAGAACATGCCATAATAAACTGAATATATAGTATGCCACAAACCGAAATAAGTGACAAGACGACAAGAAGGTAATCTAACCGTACTACAGTATTCATGCAGTTAAGAACAAACCTCCAACGCATGGGTATCTGGCTCAGTAGCAGTAAATCAGGCATGGTCCCATCAGGATACCAGAGACCTCAAAGCATAACATTCATCGAATGTCAGAGGCCAGCAGTATCAGTAATAGGAAAGTGCGTACGGACCCATACGTTAAGGAACTGTTCTTCCCATCCAATGTCTAACTGAGTCACATCCATGTCTCATATACCTCTACTAACTGCTAAGCCTCCTAACATGTCTCTATTAACAGTTAGCCCTAACGCATGCGCATGGGGGATCAGCCCACACACAAGAACCTCTACATGCTACTCATCTCACACATCCTCGTGGTACAACAGTGTCAAGGTATATGCGATACACTACAGACGGTAGTCCCTTAACTCTAGGTTCACATGCAATCAAAGGATAATAACAAGATAAATTAATAATCACTGAACATACAGTAAATCAGGAACTGTAAGAACCGGAATAAAGAACAGTGATATATAAAATAATGCAGACTGAATATAAACAGTTTAAATGGCAAGGTATCTTGCCTGAGGGTGGTACGAGAAGCAGCAAAATCCAACATTCAGAATCGTCAACACGAAAGTCAAAATCCACAAGAAGCTCCGGATGCTGAAACAAACATCACGAACGAGTTTGGAATAAAAGATATGCCTAGGAAACGCCTGTCCAAAAGTTAAATTCTGGAACATAAGCAAAATCGTAATTTCGGGTCAAAGCGATGTCCGCCGTTGGACCCGCTTTGCACCGAAACGCGTGCCAAAGTCTACGGTCTCTAAAGTCGTCAAACTACATGTCTACGGTTTCAGTTTGAGGAGAGTAACTCAACTGTATGTCCAGTTTTGGATTTCGAGGAGCCGTGTGCAAAATCGTCCGTTTGAGTGGGTTGCGGGCCCGCCAAAAGTGGGTCCCGATTCGACCTTCTCAGAATCGAACCAAACTTGGCATGCAGGACCAGAATTTCGATCCGGACCTGTTGGCGCAAGTTTCGTCTCGATTCGACGACTGTACACAAAGTTATGGACAAGTTTGCAAAACGCCGATACGGGGTATTTCGACGGATACACGTTGATTTCGTCGCACACACGCGACGAAACTGAGTTCCGTCAGTTCCCACATATCCGCAACGTCCATACGCGTCTTTCGATGCATATAACGTGCGACCACGTCGTCCGGTTTGTCGGGACGACGTCGTATCGGACAAAAATTTCAGAAATTAATATTTTAGAAAACAGTTTTTCTCACAAGTTTAACATGGAAATTAATACACACACATAAATCGAAATACTAATCTACCAGTTAGGTTTCCATCGTGGTTATGTTGTCTTCAAACGTGTTTAATTAGTTTTTACAAAAGGTTAATGAACAGCGAGAAAAGTGGCCGACAAGTTGGCGTTTCAAAACAGTTTTCAGGATTCAGAAAAGTGGGTTTTTCTCCAACTTCGTCTCGATTTTTCGAGCAAGTCGGATGGCCATGTCAAAATCCACCTGGGGGATCTTGAAGAGGGTCATGAGGTCTTTCTACAGAAATTTACGGCTTTAAAAATGGACTAGAATCGAGAGAGAAATCGAACGGGGAAGTTGGGTACCTTGAGTGGAAAAACTGCTCCGTGGGTGACGCGGGGCTGACTTCTAAAGCTCCGTTCGTCGCGTACAAAGCTCCGTTGCTGGTGAAACGAAGTCGAGGACGAAGAGGGTATAATCAGCTTCAACTTTCGTTTTGGAAGATTAGGGTTTCGTTGTTTGTAGAAAAAGTTATATATATACTAAGTTGCTTACAAAACCTAATACTAATGGGTTTGGGACTAACTAAAAATTTTGTGGGCTCGGGTTCCTTGTGCTCGGGTTGCTACTCTTATGTACAGCTATATGCTGTTACTAACTATGTGGGGTCGGGTCCCACCAATGGTTGCTAAGTAGTACTGTGGGGTGACTTGGGGGTCGGGTCCCCCCTTCCAAATCTGCAGCTAATGCTGCTATGGGGGGCTCGGCCACCGAGGCTCTTTTTTTTTTCTTTCTTTTTCTTTAACCAATATATATATATATATATATATATATATATATATATATATATATATATTCACAAGAAATTTCTAAAATTCTTAATTAAGTAACCAAAATATTTGTAATAATTGTAGGATATTTTTAGTAGTAAAAATATAACAAGCACACAAACATATATATCATACACACCTATAAATTCGTACAATTACCAAATAAATTCAATTAAATAGAAAAAAATAATTTTTCAAGCATTAAAATAATTAAAAAATATTGGGGTTTTACATCCTACCCAACTTAAAGAAAATTTCGTCCTCGAAATTAAACTAAGGTCGGGGAATCGAATGCAATGCAAGAGAATAATAGCAAATAAAAAATACTCAACTGCATGACATACCTTCGTCTACGAACAAATGCGGGTAGCGGTCTCGGATGTCATCCTCGCGCTCCCAAGTAGACTCCCCTGGCGAGTGGTGCTTCCATGCCACGCGAACCAATGGAATAGATTGGTTCCGTAACACCTTCACTCGGCGATCGAGGATACCTACCGGTTGCTCTTCGTACGACAAACTCGGTCCCACTGTGATCTCGGAGTGATCAAGCACATGATTGCTGTCCGCCACGTACCTCCTCAGCTGAGATACGTGGAATACGTCATGTACTCCCTCTAGTGACGGTGGCAATGCCAATCTGTAGGCAGCCTCTCCAACACGTTCCAAGACATCGAAAGGCCCGATGTACCTTGGACTCAACTTGCCACGTCCTCCGAATCGAATCGTGCCTCTAGTGGGGGATATCTTCAAGAACACTTGGTCATCCTCTTTGAACTCCAAGGGTCGACGACGATTATCTGCCCACTGCTTCTGACGATCCTGCGCTGCTCGCAGGTGGTCCTGAATCTTCTTCACTGTCTCCACTGTCCTCAAGACCAACTCGGGACCCAATAGTTGTCGCTCTCCTATGTCGCTCCAACAAACAGGAGACCGACACTTCCTACCATACAATGCTTCAAACGGAGCCATCTGAATGCTCGCTTGATAGCTTTTGTTGTAGAAAAACTCCACAAGATGAAGATGGTCCTCCCACGAACCGCCAGAATCAAGTATGCACGCTCTCAACATATCCTCTAGCGTCTATATGGTATGCTATGACTGGCCGTCAGTCTGCGGATGGTATGAGGTGCTAAACTTCAATCGAGTGCCCAAACTCTCTTGCATGCTCCTCCAAAAGTGTGAGGTGAATCTCGAGTCACAGTCCGAAACAATACTAACAGGCACGCCATGCAATCTCACAATCTGTTCCATATACATCTCTGCCAATACCTCTGTTGACTGGCCCACTCTAAAAGATAAGAAATGGGCCGACTTCGTAAGTCTATCAACAATCACCCACACTGCGTCACGTCCTCTAGGACTCCGAGGAAAAGCTCGTGACGAAATCCATAGTAATGTGCTCCCACTTCCTCTCGGGAATGGGTAATGGTTGTAATAATCCGGCCGTCCTCTGGTGCTCTACCTTCACTTGTTGACATACCAAGCACTTGGCAACAAAATGAGCTATCTCTCGCTTCATTCCGTGCCACCAATAATACTGTCGTAAATCACGATACATCTTGGTCCCTCCGGGATGGATAGAGTATGCGAACTGTGAGCCTCTGCCATCAGCTCCTGTTGTAGCTCTCTATTGGGAACATAAACTAGACATTCGGGAGGTAGACCAAAGAGAGTAAACTAGACATTTGGGAGGTATGGTTCCTTGAGAGAAAACCGGATACTAATCATCTAGGTTGAGAGTTAGATTTAAGTGAACAATTAGAATCATTCTCGAGTGCTCCAGAATAATTAGGAGGGCACGATAACGATTCTAGAGTTGAAGAATGAGAGGTAGTTTAAGGCGAGGATTCAGCCCCATGAGTCGGTCGGTGGCTATCTACATTTGTATATAGATAATTGATAGGGCAACCAGAGATGATACCTTGAGTCTATCTTAGCAAGTACAGAGCATTGTCTTTCCAAATAAGTAAAAGACAAGAACAACAAAGGTTTCAAAGACGGTGTTATATATTGAGTACGAATTGCGGGTTTCATAGGCGGCGAAAATAATTTCAAAAGTGAATTGTCAAGGCTGTCGCGGATGAGACTCTAAGGCAAGTTTACTATGTCTCCATCCACATAGAATAATATGTGATAAACGAACCAAAGTACAATAGGTTGATCAGACCATCATGCACCGATTCTGATTAGATAATATGTTAGTGGGTGCACCCAATAAAATATGTCATGATCAAGCTTGATAACGAAATAAGCTTGCAAAACTGAAGGTACATTAGCAGCATGAGATAGTCAAAATATGAGCAAGGGAGGTACCGATAAAGGAATTTTAAATAGTCCAAGATCTTTAAAAATCGAGTCTTGCCCGAAGTTTGGGCCTATACAGTTGTCCTAGTGTTTCTTCATCTATGGCTGGGTAGAATTGATAAGGTAGGGTCCTCTGAATTTATAGTCTAAGTGAACTTACCAATGTGGTTCATAAGAAGAAAAATTTTGTTAGGTGGTGAGGTATTCTACCCAACTTACAAGAGTTAAACTAATAGTATCATGGGATAATGGGTCAAGCAATTAAGATAAAGTACAAATTTAAGCATTTAAGGAATTTAGTAGAAAACAATCAGATATCGGGTCGAAAGAATTGAGTCGAGGTTGAATCCCTATCCGTGGTCAAAAATATATCGGTATCATGGTAAAGATTATAGTTTGGCCATTTTGACTATAAGGTCCTATCAAGAAATAGAGTACAAGGAGACGGGTTTTGGTAGGACATGATATGTCTACAGGAAGGTGGGCTTGTCTAGGTCTTATGTATAAAATTTGTTGGGAAAAAAAGTGTAGTGCTGTACTCCAAATATACAAGTCACGGTAGGGGACGCCAGAAGATCAAAAATAGAAAGTGGGAGTTCATGCGGTGATAATTAATGCACAAAATAAAGAAGATCAAGTTAAAGTATGAAATAAAATTAATTAAAGAATCCATTAAAATAATTTAGGAATACAATTCCGGAGAGAATATAGTCTCCTAGATGAATATAGTTAAGGAACCATTAAATCCTTATTCAAATTGCAAATGGGTTAGAAGGTCTCAATTTAAAAGATCTAGGATTGAAGGAAGGTCGAGTAAGCCAAGGTGGAAATACAGTCACATAGCTGGGTAGATGACTAACAATACTTGCGTATATACTACTATCATGGTCATGGGTGACATGGCAATTAGTGTAGAATACTCAGTAGGGTTATCTTGGGGCCTACCATTTAAATTTAACTCAAGTATCCTCAAAAAGTTTCAAAAATAAACTTTCAAAATAAACCACCAAAATTTGTATTCACTTCAAGCAGTTCAAATTCATCATAAAAAAAATTTTAAATCACTCTCATAAATCTCAAGCAAAATTTTATCACGTTACTACTAACCCTTTCCAAGATTAAGGTTTAAACTCAACTATTTAACGCAAGAGTTCATAATTTACGAATCCATAAAATTTCACAATCAATCAAACTTTTAACGCTCTAAAATTTTCAGATAACTCATAATAAACTCTTAGCATATTAAAAGCAATCTCAAAAATTAAGCTCAATGCTCTCATAAATTTTAACTTCTATTCATGCTAAGTTATTCCAACAAAATCACAACTTTTATATGGTAACTTCCTTTAATCAATCAAAAAATTTCCATCACATCCTTCGAAATTCTCCAAAAATTTAATATTAGCAATCCCACATCAAACTAAAATTTTCAAATAATCTTATAAGTCAAATTTTTTTTTCCTAAATAGATCTGTAAATCCTCAATCATAGGACACAATTTAAATAAAGAAAAATTCTCAAAAATTGTTTTCATAACTTTCAAATACTTAAACCAAAATTTGTCATCATTACTTTCACTTAAAATTTAAAATTTACTAAACACGAAAATCACAAGTTATACAATTCAAATTTAAATAATTCCTATGGCAAATTTTTAAAAGCTAAGATCATTTTCAAACCAAATTATAACTGTTCAAAGGCGTATAACTATAATATAATAATCATAAACATCAAAAATCGAAAATTAAATAAATTTTATAATTGTTCAAAGATGTATATCTATCATCCAAAACCCACAATTATCATAACTCGAAAAGCAACTCAATATTTTACTTGTGCCAGGATGTATAACTATAACCCAATAAATCATAAATATCAAATCTTTGAAAATCAATCAATTTCTTAAACCAAGTATGAAATTCTATAAATCCTCTGGTGTTTACTATTTAGAAATCTCAAGGTTAAAACTTTCCGTGGTAATATACTACTTTACAAATTACTAATCATTAAATCACACACAAAAAAAAAACCCTTTAACTCAATTAGAGTCTTAAATGTATTCCAATTGCCAATATAACCATTCTAGCCATGTGTTTGACCTATGAGCATATACTAGTGTAGTCATCTTCCTAGTTAACACTAAGCACGAAAATAAGAATCAACGGTAGAAAGAAATCAAGCAAGATGCAATTCAAGGAAGTCGAACAAGAGTTCGAAATTTGAAGCCAAAGGAAGAGGTCAAGCTGTATGGATGAGATTCCTATAATTCTAATCCTATGTTGCAGGTTCACATCGGTACAATAACGTAACCGAAGTGACAAACTCGACTTGCATGGGCCACCACAAAAACATGTAACGCCCCAGTCCCAAAATACGTAGGACTAGAACGTAATCATGCCAGCTGTATACATACGAAGTATATAGACCCTCGTATATATACATAAGCTGTAAAATGCAGTAACCAAGGTACTAAATCTCATCCACAAAGATAAATATGATATAAAAGTAACTTTGAATTTGTCATGTACACAATAGTTGGGCGGAGACAAAGTCCACTACCAACCAAATTAAATATGGAAAAATATACAAGGAAAGAGTTTAGCAAGCGAGAGCAATGGCGAGTCCAAGAGCAATCACCACGAAGGAAGGAATGGCCTTAGCTAGAGCACCTGCAAGAAATCACGAAATACACACCTGGCGAGATAACCAGGTCCTCAGAGAGACGTAACAAGATACACAAAGAACATGCCATAATAAACTAAATATATAGTATGCCACAAACCGAAATAAGTGACAAGACGACAAGAAGGTAATCTAACCGTACTACAGTGTTCATACAGTTAAGAACAAACCTCCAACGCATGGGTATCTGGCTCAGTAGCAGTAAATCAGGCATGGTCCCATCAGGATACCAGAGACCTCAAAGCATAACATTCATCGAATGTCAGAGGCCAGCAGTATCAGTAATAGGAAAGTGCGTACGGACCCATACGTTAAGGAACTGTTCTTCCCACCCAATGTCTAACTGAGTCACATCCATGTCTCATATACCTCTACTAACTGCTAAGCCTCCTAACATGTCTCTATTAACAGTTAGCCCTAACGCATGCGCATGGGGGATCAGCCCACACACAAGAACCTCTACATGCTACTCATCTCACACATCCTCGTGGTACAACAGTGTCAAGGTATATGCGATACACGACAGACGGTAGTCCCTTAACTCTAGGTTCACATACAATCAAAGGATAATAACAAGATAAATTAATAATCACTGAACATACAGTAAATCAGGAACTGTAAGTGTCAGGCCCCGATCCCGGAGAATCGAAAACTAGTCACTGGGCGTGATGCCGTACAAGTCTAGATTGCACTTGTACAAGGCAAAACCATTACAGTTCCTGGTAATTCTCAGAAAATATCGACAATGCAGCGGAACCAAGCAGATAAATTGAAGTCATACAATTTATATAGAAATGTATCTCTTTATTGATAATCAAGATGGATTACAAGACTTGAAGCAGAATACAGAGTTTACAACTGTTTACAAGACTTTTGAATAGCCAACTGAATGTATACACTTGCCCTTTAGGCTACAAATGAATATACCGACTTCTTTACAATGAACTTGCCAATATGGCTATAATCTCACTGGTCTAACTGAGTTCCCATGTTCCATACATTATGTCCCATATAGCAGAAGACATCGTCATGCAAGAAGAGCTTCTGCACACCCATCCGATTCATCGATGCCAAGCACTAATTCACAGGATTTCCCCCAAGCAAACACCTGTAATATTGCCCACAACGTGGGTCAGTACATCATCAATGTACTGGCGAGCGGTGCTGGCCCAACTCACCTAAGAAGACAACACTAAGTAATCATGTTACAGAACATTATTAACAGTGGTCTTTCTTGTTGCCTTAGGGTCAATTTCATGTTATAGCCGACAAGAAGTAAAGCATGCAAATCTCATAGCCAACATAATTTAAGTATACTGTTATCACCCTTTGGTGATTCTTACCCACGGTCATGTAGCCATCCCTGTACATTTATAATACTTACTCTGCCTGCACAAGACATTGTTAGAAACAACATCATGATTCAATATGAATATCACCGTTCAGGTGATTCTTACCAACAGCCGACATCCTTCTCTGTATTTGAGTAATAACTTACTCTGCCTGCATAAGACATCATTAGCACCTGACCTATCTATATGAAGGTCACTGGCGACATGCCATCCCGGACCATCTTACTGGTACAACGGTGCCCTTTCAGTGCAGGTAGCTAGCCTCACTGCAAGTCCCGTTTACCGTGCTACTACTTCAGCACTGCCACTACTTCGGCATTGGTTTCCCCTAGGACGAACCGGGTTCCATGGCCCAGGAATACCGTTCGAGAAACCACCTTGTCGACAAGTTGTCCATGACCATGCAACTATATACAACTTATCTAAGAAGAAAACATATAATGCATGATAAGAAAAACTAAGCAAAACTATCATTCTCATTCGTATTGCCATCTTGCCATCTAGCCATCTTGCCTTGAGCCAATGCTCACATTATCATCTGCCCAATCCAGGGTCTTGGCGTAATCAACATTCTACATCGACGACAGGATAATAGAATGTTGTTACCCAATGCCTTGCCACATCTTTGATACCAAACATCTTTCCACCCAAACTTAATGTACTCACCGCCCAATTCCTGGGACTTAGCATCTGTTTTAGCATTCATTCATTTGAATGCAATTCAAGCATACTCACTGCCCAGTTCTTTGGGTCTTAATATCTGTTTTGCCATCTATTCATTGAGCCAAAGCTCAATATACTTACCTGCCCAAGTATTTGGGACTTTGCCTTCACCTGTCATGTAATTCATCGCAACAGTGTACAAGCATACAATTCATCTAGCCACACCAGTTTACGTTCAGGTGATTATTATCTTTCATTATCTTTCCAAATTCCATGTAAGGTGTTATTGAACAACACAATAAGAAACATAGCATACTATCCTTATTTTAAGCGTGAAGCTAAAGGATCTTTGAAGGGTTCAACACTACTCACATTCATAGGACGATTCCCGCCACGATCGCATAGTCTTCCAAGCGATCCTTCGCATAATCCTAAGTCCAACAAGGCTTCATTGAACCCACCATCCAACATAAGGCATCTTGCGGGTCGGGGCACTACAATATATACCACCCAGAAAAAGTTTCGTCCTCGAAACTTAAAACAAAACTCATCCCCAAAATTTCAACCGACTTTTCATGGAACTTCTCAACAACCAACTTACACCATTTAATATTTCTCTGCAATCTCTCGATTGATTTCAAGTAATGTACCGTCTCGATACAGCATCCCAAATTTGATTCAAAATAGTTTACCATCTTTGATCATTCCTCTAACACTCGTGCAAATCCTTAGCACGTAATAATCCTTCCCGTGGCTTCGTTTGAATTCAGCATACCACTAAATTGGAATCATACACATATTTTAGGCGTCCCCGAAATACATGCACTTCAGCCAAGTTCAGCGATAGAGAAGACGAACGAGCTACGATGTAACTTCTCTTTCGAACATCAATAATTCTTTTCAAGCATCTCGTATAATCCCACTTGTTTATTCAATATTCTAACCAATTGATAACACAACAGATATTGCCAATTCCAACTCGATAAATATTCCTCAATCGATCCCAACGTTTCTAAAATATTCAGACATAGATGTATCAAGTATTCCTTTCAAGTTCATTGTCATCTATGCCACCAAAGTTGATAAATCCTATAGCCATATTTCATTTTCGATACCCCGACTCTCGTCGGTCAAATCTTGTACTCATTATCGTTCACATCCATACACTTTGTTTGCAACTCGTAACTTTTTCGATCATGATTCATCCATCAAATTGTACCATCATCCCACTCTAGTAACATTTATTGTTGTCCTCCAACATTTTCTCTTATTGATCAAGCCAACATATTTATCCTCTCGTATAGGCAACTATCATATTCCAGCAACATTAATTCTGAGGGTCATTCATATTCGTATTCACCGATCTCGGCTACATGCACTATCCAATTCCGTCATTACACTTATCCTCAATCTTGATCCGGTCAATGAAATTATTCCAACTATCTCAAAGCACTACCAACAATTTTCGCAGCTCAATATCAATCAACCAATCCAACCAGTTCTAACAATTTCTAATATTTCAACCAAAGCAACTAAATTTTCAAACCGACATGATCCGTCATCCCATCCAACATTATAACATCAAAATTTCCCAAATATCTATTCCATTCCAAAGCCTACCTTCCAACACATCTTATTCATTCCAACTATACTCACGCAACACCAATAGGGACATCCTACGGTTTTCCAATAGTCAACTTAGCATAAAATCAAGTCTCTACGGTCAGCTAATCTAAGCTAAACCAGACATTCAGCTAACCCATATGAGATGAGTAGCTATCAGGGATATACTTATCTCTTATCTTAGAGGCAACCAATTCTCAATATAGGGCAACTCTATGGTCTGACCAACTTAGGGACATGGGACACCACCCCAATCTTATGAACTTATTCCCAACACGGACAACTGAAAAACATAGCCGACCAATCTGAAACTTGAGCAACCAACCAACATTCTAGGCAACCAACCGACACTCTAGTCAACCAACCGACAATCTAGGCAACCGGCCGACAATCTAGGGTCAAGTCTTTCTACCCATACTCATACTCGGGTCATACCCAACGAAGTCTCATTCTAGACTTACCCGCAACCGACAAAAATCTATCCGACAATTCTATCCAACAATTCTATCCCACAATTCTATGGGTCAATCTCGAAGCTATCATATAAAACTCCTCAATAGAATATTTAACTTTCAATTTCCATTTGCATAGACATAGCATCTGTTCGATCCAACTTGTATCCTCATATCGTACTCAAATTGTCTATTCAATCGGGTCAACTATTTCGAGTCATCATCCCACATTGCTATCTCAATAGTTTATCACTTATGATCTCTTCCTACGGTCTCTTCACGACATAATCGTTTCTCATATTTTTAGATCATCGATACGGTCCGTACACTTTTAACCAACAAAATAAGGCAACTACATAATCATATTTCTTCCGAGGCATCCTTTATAAATTTTCTAGCACAAATACGGTCATCTCTTAGCAATCCCCGTTAACCATCAATATTCGTTTTGCATCATCTCCTTGTGATTCCATAAGAGATTTACTATTCATGTACCGATCCAATCTCTATGGCACCAATCATCTAGCATACGCGTATCGGTCATCTTAGCGGATATAACATAACTCATTAGCTAAGTCATAATCCCATAATTCTATATTCCACCAAACTTGTTATTCATGCGACAACATCATCTACCGACGTGGTCTATTACATATCGCTGCACCTCGATACTTATTTGTATTACAGCCATTCGACTCTCGTAAGGGATATCTACTCTTTCGTACATCAAGGGACAAGTACCCATTCTCTATGCCTCAAAATAGTCAAGGGTCATAACTTGTTAATTCGGGACGTCAATTTCCTTCAAGCACACTGCACCACGTGCTAAGATCATCTATTCCACAAGCCCATTCTCTAACTTTTTGGTCGTCGATGCAACTCTCTGCATCTTCTAAATCATTCGCAACATCCCGATAAGCGTCTAACATTACCATCAGTTCTATCGATATCCAACATGCAATTTCTTTAACTCAATTCCAACATCGTTCATTATTCGGTCCATAGTTATTTCCACAAAATCTTTCAATAGCAACACCACACTATCGTTACCAAGCCTACCATCCTTTTATCCAACTGATTCAAGTACTCGCTTGAATCTGAAACTCATTTCATTCCCAACCAAGTCATTCGTTACATATTCTCAATTCTCTTATTACCCAACTTAATGCTAACCGACAAGGTCTAGCGATGGTTCATCTGAACACATCAAAATCTCATAATGGGTCATCCAACTTAACAATCAGGGGACACACCTAGCCGACATGTATCAATCGTAAGCTCAACTACGATTCGATACCACCCAATACCTTATAGGTAAACCAAACACAAAATCATAAACATATCAAGGGTCAAGGGACATCTTATCACGACGAGGGTATATGCAATATACCACTCAGAGCTCAAGCCATTCCCGATACAATATTCCCTCGCATCAAACCAACATCCAACATGGACTATCCATCCTGCAGTGGTTATGCTGACCACAAATACCGACTCAAAATTCGGTCGATTCCCATTCACTGAAATTCATGCATATTCTGTTCCGATAGACCAAGCCATCACCCACGGTCGATTGCTGCATAACAATCGATTCAAAGAATCCCACACATAAGACATCCAGCATACATCACAAACTTACGCATCGCATCATTGTTATTCTTTTTGGTATCTTTTAGAAATTCAACTAAGCACACATATCACAGCCCACATATTTAGACTTATTGTATGGAACACCCAGTGAGAGGTTAGAATGATCAACGGACTTTCAGTCAAGGGAACAACATAGAATAGTTTGGAAGCAACACAGAATAATCGCAGAAGCACTATGAGTCATCATAGAGGCAACTTTGATTTCATCGCGGAAGCAACTTTGAGTATTCGCAGAAGCAACTTTGATTCACCGCGGAAGCAACTTTGAATAATCGCGGAAGCAATCTTTGAATCATCGCGGAAGCAGCTTAGAATCATCTTAGTAGCAACGTTGATTCGAAACAAATCGAATAGGAATCCAAGGACGTAAAGCCGTGCTCTGATACCATTATGTCACGCCCCGATCCCGGAGGATCGAAAACTAGTCACTGGGCGTGATGCCGTACAAGTCTAGATTGCACTTGTACAAGGCAAAACCATTACAGTTCCTGGTAATTCTCAGAAAACATCGACAATGCAGCGAAACCAAGCAGATAAATTAAAGTCACACAATTTATATAGAAATGTATCTCTTTATTGATAATCAAGATGGATTACAAGACTTGAAGCAGAATACAGAGTTTACAACTGTTTACAAGACTTTTGAATAGCCAACTGAATGTATACACTTGCCCTTTAGGCTACAAATGAATATACCGACTTCTTTACAATGAACTTGCCAATATGGCTACAATCTCACTGGTCTAACTGAGTTCCCATGTTCCATACATTATGTCCCGTATAGCAGAAGACATCGTCATGCAAGAAGAGCTTCTGCACACCCATCCGATTCATCGATGCCAAGCACTGATTCACAGGATTTCCCCCAAGCAAACACCTGTAATATTGTCCACAACGTGGGTCAGTACATCATCAATGTACTGGCGAGCGGTGCTGGCCTAACTCACCTAAGAAGACAACACTAAGTAATCATGTTACAGAATATTATTAACAGTGGTCTTTCTTGTTGCCTTAGGGTCAATTTCATGTTATAGCCGACAAGAAGTAAAGCATGCAAATCTCATAGCCAACATAATTTAAAGTATACTGTTATCACCCTTTGGTGATTCTTACCCACGGTCATGTAGCCATCCCTGTACATTTATAATACTTACTCTGCCTGCACAAGATATTGTTAGAAACAACATCATGATTCAATATGAATATCACCGTTCAGGTGATTCTTACCAACAGCCGACATCCTTCCCTGTATTTGAGTAATAACTTACTCTGCCTGCATAAGACATCATTAGCACCTGACCTATCTATATGAAGGTCACTGGCGACACGCCATCCCGGACCGTCTTACTGGTACAACGGCGCCCTTTCAGTGCAGGTAGCTAGCCTCACTGCAAGTCCCGTTTACCGTGCTACTACTTCAGCACTGCCACTACTTCGGCATTGGTTTCCCCTAGGACGAACCGGGTTCCATGGCCCAGGAATACCGTTCGAGAAACCACCTTGTCGACAAGTTGTCCATGACCATGCAACTATATGCAACTTATCTAAGAAGAAAACATATAATGCATGATAAGAAAAACTAAGCAAAACTATCATTCTCATTCGTATTGCCATCTTGCCATCTAGCCATCTTGCCTTGAGCCAATGCTCACATTATCATCTGCCCAATCCAGGATCTTGGCGTAATCAACATTCTACATCGGCGACAGGATAATAGAATGTTGTTACCCAATGCCTTGCCACATCTTTGATACCAAACATCTTTCCACCCAAACTCAATGTACTCACCGCCCAATTCCTGGGACTTAGCATCTGTTTTAGCATTCATTCATTTGAATGCAATTCAAGCATACTCACTGCCCAGTTCTTTGGGTCTTAACATCTGTTTTGCCATCTATTCATTGAGCCAAAGCTCAATATACTCACCTGCCCAAGTATTTGGGACTTTGCCTTCACCTGTCATGTAATTCATCACAACAGTGTACAAGCATACAATTCATCTAGCCACACCAGTTTACGTTCAGGAGATTATTATCTTTCATTATCTTTCCAAATTCCATGTAAGGTGTTATTGAACAACACAATAAGAAACATAGCATACTATCCTTATTTTAAGCGTGAAGCTAAAGGATCTTTGAAGGGTTCAACACTACTCACATTCATAGGACGATTCCCGCCACGATCGCATAGTCTTCCAAGCGATCCTTCGCATAATCCTAAGTCCAACAAGGCTTCATTGAACCCACCATCCAACATAAGGCATCTTACGGGTCGGGGCACTACAGTAAGAACCGAAATAAAGAACAGTGATATATAAAATAATGCAGACTGAATATAAACAGTTTAAATGGCAAGGTATCTTGCCTGAGGGTGGTGCGAGAAGCAGCAAAATCCAACATTCAGAATCGTCAACACGAAAGTCAAAATCCACAAGAAGCTCCGGATGCTGAAACAAACATCACGAACGAGTTTGGAATAAAAGATATGCCTAGGAAATGACTGTCCAAAAGTTAAATTCTGGAACAGAAGCAAAATCGTAATTTCGGGTCAAAGCGATGTCCGCCGTTGGACCCGCTTTGCACCGAAACGCGTGCCAAAGTCTACGGTCTCTAAAGTCGTCAAACTACATGTCTATGGTTTCAGTTTGAGGAGAATAACTCAACTGTATGTCCAGTTTTGGATTCCGAGGAGCCGTGTGCAAAATCGTCCGTTTGAGTGGGTTACGGGCCCGCCAAAAGTGGGTCCCGATTCGACCTTCTCAGAATCGAACCAAACTTGGCATGCAGGACCAGAATTTCGATCCGGACCTGTTGGCGCAAGTTTCGTCTCAATTCGACGACTGTACACAAAGTTATGGACAAGTTTGCAAAACGTCGATACGGGGTATTTCGACGGATACACGTTGATTTCGTCGCACACACGCGACGAAACTGAGTTCCGTCAGTTCCCACATATCCGCAACGTCCATACGCGTCTTTCGATGCATATAACGTGCGACCACGTCGTCCGGTTTGTCGGGACGACGTCGTATCGGACAAAAATTTCAAAAATTAATATTTTAGAAAACAGTTTTTCTCACAAGTTTAACATGGAAATTAATACACACACATAAATCGAAATACTAATCTACCAGTTACGTTTCCATTGTGGTTATGTTGTCTTCAAACGTGTTCAATTAGTTTTTATGAAAGGTTAATGAACAGCGAGAAAAGTGGCCGACAAGTTGGCGTTTCAAAACAGTTTTCAGGATTCAGAAAAGTGGGTTTTTCTCCAACTTCGTCTCGATTTTTCGAGCAAGTCGGATGGCCATGTCAAAATCCACCTGGGGGATCTTGAAGAGGGTCATGAGGGCTTTCTACAGAAATTTACGGCTCTAAAAACGGACTAGAATCGAGAGAGAAATCGAACGGGGAAGTTGGGTACCTTGAGTGGAAAAACTGCTCCGTGGGTGACGCGGGGCTGACTTCTAAAGCTCCGTTCGTCGCGTACAAAGCTCCGTTGCTGGTGAAACGAAGTCGAGGACGAAGAGGGTATAATCAGCTTCAACTTTCGTTTTGGAAGATTAGGGTTTCGTTGTTTGTAGAAAAAGTTATATATATACTAAGTTGCTTACAAAACCTAATACTAATGGGTTTGGGACTAACTAAAAATTTTGTGGGCTCGGGTTCCTTGTGCTCGGGTTGCTACTCTTATGTACAGCTATATGCTGTTACTAACTATGTGGGGTCGGGTCCCACCAATGGTTGCTAAGTAGTACTGTGGGGTGACTTGGGGGTCGGGTCCCCCCCTTCCAAATCTGCAGCTAATGCTGCTATGAGGGGCTCGGCCACCGAGGCTTTTTTTTTTCTTTCTTTTTCTTTAACCAATATATATATATATATATATATATATATATATATATATATATATATATATATATATATATATATTCACAAGAAATTTCTAAAATTCTTAATTAAGTAACCAAAATATTTGTAATAATTGTAGGATATTTTTAGTAGTAAAAATATAACAAGCACACAAACATATATATCATACACACCTATAAATTCGTACAATTACCAAATAAATTCAATTAAATAGAAAAAAATAATTTTTCAAGCATTAAAATAATTAAAAAATATTGGGGTTTTATACAGCTTTTCTTTGAGTATGGCATTCTCAAGGTTGGTTGCACGTAACTGCGCTCCTTGTGCCTCCATCTCTTTTAACTTTTCTTTGAGTTCTTCATTCTGCGCAAGAATATCAGAATGATGTCTTCTCAAATCCTCCAGTTCATGCACAGAGCCCTCCATCACAACATTGACTGCACGTTGTTGCGCTTCTTCTGCCTCGAGCTCTTTCAGCTTTTCTTTCAGTATGGCATTCTCAAGGTTGGCTGCAAGTAACTGCGCTCCTTGTGCCTCCATCTCTTTTAACTTTTCTTTGAGTTCTTCATTTTGCGCAAGAATATCAGAATGATATCTTCTTAAATCCTCCAATTCCTTTGCTGGGTCGTCCATCACAGCGCCCATTTCATGATGCTGTGGTATCCGTTGTTCATCAAAATTATCCCCACCTGCTTTTTGGTGTTCTTCCTCTTCCTCTTTTTCAACTTCTTCTATAGGTGGCTCATCTTCTTTGTGCCCTTCTTCTTCTCCAACAGGTATAACCAGATCTTCCAATATCATCTTCGATCTCATTTTGTTGTGATATTCGGCCTTGAGGAAGTTTGAGTTTTCGTACCCATTACATGTGAAAAATCTTGGGTAATCAGGAATAGGGGCGAATTTCTTTTCCACAAATTTACTATGTTCTGCAAACCAATAGTGGAAGTATATTGTACAACCTTCCAATTTATGGAAAGCCATTGAGTAACCCCCCTGTTCAGTTTTGCTTCTACTCATCTTTATGCTATCCATTACATATGCCAGGATTAACCTTGGTCAGCATACACTGTTGATGACGTCCACACTGTCTACCAAGACCAAGAATCTGTACGTCAAATTTGAATCGCCTGACTTTGTGAAGAATACTGTTTGGCACAAGTAGAAGATTATTAGCTTGGCCAAATCATCTGGATTAACAGCGTTATCTCCGCCACAAAGCCGTCGTAACAATTTAAAGAACTTGTCTCTCACTTCCTTATTCGTGACTTCTGAGTGTTTGCCCTTAGTATTAGCCAGCAATCTTGTGAAGTGATCTCTACACAGGCTCAATGATGCTGGTGGTGTGGGCTGCTGTTGTTTTTCCTTTATCAATCTTCTGTAAGAAACATCATCATCGCTTTCTTCATTCAGCGGTAGACCGAATATGACTGCCATATCATCGACGCTTGGCACGATTTTAACAGTGGTGCTCAATTCAAAGCATCCGACGCCATCTTCTTCTTCTGTGTAACTTTCAATTAAATTCTCAAGCCCTTCCGTTACCTTGGCCACTTCGGAGACGTGGACTCTGTTTTGGTAGAAAATCTCGACAAAATTCCAGAAACCGGTTTTCTTCAAGGAACCAATAACTGGCTCAGGTAAATGGCCAACATCTTGATTGACCTCCTCCATAAGATTTAGCATTGGCTTGAAGGTAGAACGAAAAAGTCTTGAATCCTTATTCCTGACAGATTTTTTTCTACAAAACAAAAAATTAGGTCGAAGAATGGCCATTCTTATGGGTTTTAACACTGGGAACGGCATTCTCCGTGTAAACTAACACGGAGAATGTCATTCTCCGTTTCAAATGACACGGAGAGTGTCATTCTCCGTTTAAAATAAAACGGAGAATGAACATTCTAATATGTTTTAACACTGGGAATGTTATTCTCCGTTTCAAGTTAGACGGAGAATGCCATTCTCCGTTCCAAATTAAACGGCGAATAGAATTTAACATTCAAATGCTTTTTATGACGGAGAATGTCATTTTCTTTGTAATATATACAGAATTTGCTAACATAAAATCAAAGTTATACCTTCTGTTTGCACTTCTTCTTGCACTTCTTTTTGTTTAGCAACTTTTTCCTTTTTCTTTTGTGCAACTTTCTTATAATAGGGTTTCGGTTGTTCTCCGTCTATCACTTTTGGATTTTCTATAACTGGTGCATCTTCTCTAATTGGTGATGCTGTCGGTGATGATTCTGCCGCTGATGTCGACATGGTGTAAAGATTGCGAATGGGGAGGAAGGTTTGAAGATTTTGGAGGAGAATGACCTAGGTTTGAGTACAGAGTGGAGTATGGAAGAAGAGGAAGAATCGAAACGGTTTTCTTTTTTTGTAATGAGAGGGTTCGGGGGTGTTTTGAATTAATTAGAAGGGCAAAAATGTCATTCGATGGAAGGGCAAAAGACTCATTTCTGCTTAATTATATTAATTTGAAGGGCAAAAATGATTCTGCTTAATCAAAAAGAATCGAAGCCGTTTGGCAAAAATGTCATTACAACTCAACAAAACAAATGAACATAATACATTAGGGGTTTCCATACATTAGATATAAAAGAAGAAGAAAAAAATCATGGTCTTCCATATTCAATCATTTCAGATTAGACTTCTTTTAGCTCTTCATTGTGCTCTGAAGTTGTAATCCATTCAGCAGCTTTGCGTCTTTCCATTCCCGCATCAAACTGCATATAACAAACATAACATCAAAAATATTGCTCTAAAAAGTGTAAGTTTTTGACGACATATTTTCAGACTTATATCGAGAGAACGGTAGTCTAGACTACATCGGTCTTTCATGAATGCAATTACAAAAATCCCACAATCAACAGAATTGCCTTGGCGGGGAACATAAGAAGGACGTTTTATTGCAAAAGTAGAAAAGCTAAACCTAGCATCTCTCAACTTCAAAATCTCTTCTTCGAGAAAGTGATCCAAATTTGAAAACTATAATTACCAGAATATAATATGTATTAGTATACCGCGTATCTTGTACCCAATTCATAAAAATTGATGAATTTGAGCTTACTATTTCTTTTATGATTGTTTTGTTTTGAATCGGATCATCTTTAGATGCAAGTGAGTCCTAAATTTCAACAGTCCTTTTTTTAACCAGAACTCTTGCAAGAGTATAATGTCCTTCCAAATGAATGGGTATGTATATCAGAATCAGGATTAATTAGGTAAAACAAATTAGTAAATTTTCAGAAAATTAGAATTAATATTTAAACAGAAATATATTAATACCTCGTTACAAGTGCTTAAAGATCCCATGTAATCCTGAAAATATTTGTACTTCTTCCATATTTCATGAAGCTTTTTGTCGGATGGAGGTAACGTTTCTTTCTACATACACATCAACTAATACATTACAAAGGACAAACAAATGAGAAAATTGTTAATGCATATGCATTGAAGAATAAAATGCTCACTCACCAATATCTTTATTGGTAAAAACCATACAACCATACATTAGCTTTATTGGAGATTCTTTTACGTTCCTCTGCGGTGAGAAGAGCAGAGACAATGCCTACAATCTGAATAAATTATTAAAAATGTAAGCGATGGAATCGAAGTAAACATAGATGGCATCTAAGAAGAAATATACTCTCTATACATACCCCATTTCCAATTCTCGTTAAAGGAGCTAAGGTCTTTATCTCAAACCGAGACACATAGATTTTGTTGCAAGATGATATTATTTCTCTAAGAAAAGAAATGAATAAATTAGAAGAAAAAAATTGTTGGAATTAAATCAAAACTCATATTACTTACTCGTCAGGTCTATCATCGGCAAAAATATAGTCGTAATAACTCGAAGAACCACTAGTACAATTGCTAGGCTTCGAGGTTGAACCCCTTGTTAAACTTTTCGATGGTGTAACCGGATCTAAATTTTTACGCATTCTTTTAGAAGAACTGCTAAAGTTAGTTTCTTCTGTAGGGGACAATACGAGAATTCGGTCCAATGCTTTACTACGAGACTGTAGCTCCACGTCCTCCTCATCGGAAGAAGATTCAACGGAAACCA
>JANAVB010023995.1:4660501-4673001 GCA_029216955.1 Iris pallida | reverse complement strand
CCAATGATCTCCGATGGTGACTGCCCGGGCCCCGCCACCACCTTTGAAAAAAGGCAAGAAAATCGCTATGCATCCGTTTTTTGAAGAAACCCCGGAAGACAGACCAAACCGCCAAAGCAAGATCCCCGTGGAAGAAAATATGCTGAAGAGTCTCCCCGTGCCCAACCTGATAGCAATGATACCTGGAAGCCAGATGGAAGCCAATATTTTGAATGTTGTCATCAGTGGGTAGCCGGTTGTGACAAACCCGCCACATCAGAATGCTCCACTTCACCGGAATACACTTGCCCCATATATTAGAAAATAAAGAGGATGTTGGTTGGGAGATCCGACATATCCTCCATGCCGATGCCAGAGAGAAAGATCCTTTCCGCTCATCCCAAACCAATGAATCAGGAATCGAAGTGCAAGTTAGATTTGCCACACTGAGTCGCCTCGCTGCCTCTTCCCCAAACTGCTCCAAGATCATAGGCAAATTCCAACCATCGGCTGTCCAAAATGATCGGATAGTCGGACCACCATTGTCAGAGTTCCTTGCCCTAGAATCTCGGATCTTCCTTCCCCTATCCGATAGAACCCGCACAGTCACCGGTCGATGAGGGCGAATCACCATCCTCTCGGCCAATCTGGCCGACCTCCGAAGCTCCCTAGTGCCACCACCCGACGGGGCCCACCCCAAGGGGAACACCCGACGCTGCGAAAGAACCGCCGAGTCAGCGCTCTCTCCCTCCCCCCCCGACTCGGTCCCCCATGCTGGCCAAAAAATGATCCGCCTGGCCGTAGGCTGCAGGCGCCAACGCCTGGGCCCGCAACCGCACCCGAGTCCGTCTCCCCATACCGCGCCTAGTCCCAGTAGCCACACCCTCAACCGACGGAACAGCAATGCTACCCAACCAAAGACCCCCCGGAATCTACGCTTCGTACCTCGCTGATCCCTCACCACGTCCGAGTCTGAAAGAAATATGCGGTTCTGCCAATTTCCTCCCCCGAAAAATCTGTCGCCAAATGAGAGAGCACTTGGAAGTCATAAACGCATCGCATGGATGACACTTACGAAAATATTTCAATTTAAGGAACTCCACCCAAATACCCTTCCCATGACGCAACTTCCACCATAATTTCATAGAACAGGCATCCATAATATCATTTAGAAATTTGATCCCAAGGCCTCCTTCGGACATAGTCCGAGTAACGAAACGCCATGCCAACCAACTCCTCTTAGCAACCCCATCCTTGCTACCCCAAAAGAAAGTCGCAAATATCCTCTTTATCGCCCTGATAACGGCCTGGGGTGGGCAACATGCTGCCAATGTATACATAGGAATAAAGGAGAGAACATTCTTAATAAGGATCAGCTTACTCCCAGGAGAGAGTATCTTATTCTGCCATCCCGTCAGCTTCGATCGGATTTTATCAAGCAAATAACTAAACATCCCCGCATTTCGTCTCCCGTACGTTAAAGGACAGCCCAAATAAGAAAGTGGCAGAGTACCGGTACAAAATCCAAAAAGAGTATAAATAGTCCGAGTACGAGCCTCAGCCAATGGAGTCGCAGTGTAAAATGCAGATTTTGAATAATTAATCTTCTGACCAGATACAGCCTCATAACGATGTAATACCTGCTGTAGAGCACGCAAACTAGCAATATCCCCCGAAGTAAATATAAGAACATCATTCGCATAGGCCAGGTGCGAGATACGCGGTCCCCCAATCGGAGTATGAAAAGAAGATCTCCGATTTGTGTCTTGAAGAAGCTTGAGGTTCCGAGAAAGCACCTCCGTAGCAATAATAAAGAGAGCTGGGGAGAGAGGGTCCCCCTGACGGATCCCTCTAGACGCTGGGAAAAAGTCAGTAGGAGCGCCATTGAGAAGAACTGCATACGGGGTGTCCGCCAGGAGACGATAAATAAGATCACAGAAAACCTCATTGAAGCCAATCTCCGAAGAACACGCAGGAGGAAATGCCAATTAACTCTGTCATAAGCCTTCTGCATGTCAAGCTTGATTGCAACGTTGCTACCGTGATTGGATTCCCTTATAGAGTCCACCATGTCCTGAGCAATGATGATATTGTCAACAATCTCTCTTCCTTTAACAAAAGCACTTTGCTTCGAAGAAATAATTTTGGAAAGAAAGTCCCGTAACCTGCAAGCAATAATCTTAGAAATTATCTTGTTACAGAAATTGCAAAGACTAATAGGACGGAAATCTGAAAGATTCCTCGGGTGCTCGACTTTGGGGATAAGGAATAAGAAAGTATCAGATATGGAGACCAGAAGGCGACCACCCAAGAAAAAAGAACCAATGGCTTCCTCCACGTCAGCAGCGATTATATCCCAACAAGATGAGAAGAATCTCCCAGAAAATCCATCCGGCCCGGCGCCACTAGCCGGATCCATCCCCCGAACAATCTCCAACAACTCCGCTCTATCCGGACAACAGACAAGATCAAAATTGTCCTCCATAGAGATGATGCGGGGGATGACATCGAGGAAGGCGTCATCGTCTGAAGTAGGCTCAGCCCTGAATAGCTTAGAGTAGAATAAAGAAGCCTCCGTCGCCACCTCCGCATGAGAACCTATTTCTGAGCCATCAGCCCGAATAATTTTCTGAATCTTTGCCTGCTCCTGGTGCACGCATGGAAAAACCGAGTATTCTTATCACCTTCCAGGTCCTATTTCAATCTGGCTTTTTGTTTCCAGAAAGACTTCTCAACTTGGACCTTTTGCTTCAGTCTGGCTACAGCCTCCATCCAGGAAGCCCTTCCCCTCTCCGAAGGATGAAGATCATAATCTTGCTCCGCCGCCAAGGCAACGTCCTCTGCCTGACGGACCTCCTGAAAAGCGTCTCCGAAAGTAGATCTGCTCCAGCCGGCCAAGACCTGCCCCGTCGTCCGCAATCGCATGCCCAACCGCTCAAGCGCATCATAATGCCAGCATGATTCCTACGCCCGAGCAACAACCGTAAGGAAGTCAAGATGAGACGTCCAAAAGTTAAGGAAGCGGAAGCCTCGACGATGAAGGGAGGAGGCTGGCTGGCAGGATATCAATAGAGGAGAGTGATCAGATTCTGCCCGATTAAGATGCTCGCAGGAGACCTGGACTCCATCCAGCCAACTACTCGTCGCGAGCATCCGATCAAGGCGGGATCCCTGCCGATCTACCCCAGACTGACCATTCACCCAAGTAAATGTGCTACCTCTGAAACCAACATCGGAGAGCCCGGCAACTAACTGGAAGTCGAGGAAGTCTGCGATGGCCCGCGTGTCAGGAGGCCGAACTCCAAATTTTTTATCCGGAAAAGCAATAATATTGAAATCTCTGCCCACAACCCAGGGCAAGACAATGTCCCTGGCTTGGACGTCCAGAAGGTGCCGCCACAGATGCCTTCTCCCCTGTTGTGTCCCTGCACCATGAACAACAGACAACCGTCCGAAAAATAGCTTAAAGAAAGCTGCACCGTGATAGCCTGATCACAGGAATCAATACAGTTGAGCGCAAGACCCGACTTGCTGAGAAACCAAATATTGCCCTTATTATTGCAAAAGCTAGCATCAAAACCCAACCTCAGTTGATAAGAAAGAAGCTTAGAGGATATCACCTTGGGCTCAATAATAGCAAGAACCTGTATAGAGTTGGTCTGACACAAGGACCTGAAATGGCATAAAGTAGATCTGTTCGCCGTCCCCCCGAACATTCCAAGTAAGGAATTTAACCATGGACCCTCTGGGGTCCCGCCTAACCCGGGAAGCATGTGATCGAAGAAGTCGATCCGACTGAGGTGCCATCGACTTCCTTCGCTTACCAGCCGCCTTTTTAAAGGGTACCATCTGCCAGCCATCTTCTCGACCCTCGACAAAGGAAGTGGAAGGTCTATATTCAGGCAATGAAGCCATATCATCTCCTGGAGAGGGGTCATCACCCCAGTCGGAGATAGATCCGAGGATGGGCTCCTCCCACACCACCAAGCTGTATTCTTCAGTATCAGAACCAGCCGCTATAACTTCTTGTCCCAGCTGACTATGAATAATGATAGGTAGGTCCAGTAAAACGATGGGACCAACACCCCGCTCAGGTCCCATCTGCCCATCCAAACAAGAGCCCGGAGCGCAGCATCCCCCTTGTATGGGTCGCCCGTCATCCGACCATAACGCCAGCTGGCCCAAAGATGACTCCCCCACGTGCCAGGATGGCGGAACGGAACTCGCGCGACTGTCTTCACTCTAACGCAATCTGGGCTGCGTGGTCCCCCTGCTATCATCACGCCCCTAGACGCGCCTCCACACCTGCCGTGTCCCCTTCCCCTTCTCACGCCTTGATCGTCGCCGCCGCTGACTCCTGCTAATCCCACGGCCACCCACCGAGCCGTCCTCCTCTCTCGCTATGCCAGGAGAAGAGACGTCGGGGTTGGGAAATATATATATATATATATATATATATATATATATATATATATATATATATATATATATACGACTATACATATAATATTTAATTGACAAGATAATATAACCAATAATAATAAAATAATATTATATAATATTAATCTCAATAAAATAATAATAATAATAATAACAAAATTTAATAAAATAATAATGGTGTATATATACCATTATGTGCAGTCTAAAGATCCCAAAATGTCCAAGGACCTATTTTCTACAATTGTCATTGAATACCAACTATTAATAATATTTAATTAAAGAATACTTAAAAATATTCATTAAATCATTAAAACGAATTACAACACCCTCATACCAAATTCTATCAACACGAATGTCATTGGACGTGCCGTATGACTACATGGGCTTGGGCTCAGTTCGGGCCCAGTCTGGGCTAAAATGGTATAACCGGTTTCCCTAAACTCTATAATATAATTAATAATTAAATAAATCTTCGGTAAGGGTTAAGTCGCAACTTGGTCTGATTTTTCTAATTAGGACATTGCTATGGCTCGGTCTTTTCTACCAGGGCTAATACACTATTCAAAGCACGCCATTGCGCTGTCCGTGCCACAATTTCTAGTCACCTTGTACTCCAAAACTCCATTACGGCTAAAGTCATCTACCGTAACAATTAACTAAGTAATTATTTATAAAAACTCTAAAAATCACCATTTAATTCAAATAAATAAATAAAAATATTATCAAAATTTCGGGAAGAGGGGTTACAAATCTATCCACCTTAAAAATAATTTCGTCCTCGAAATTCTAATTCATAACTATTCCTTAAATTCAAAAAGAAATCTACCATTACCTTAATCTCCTTGGCTTTTAATTCCTCAAAAATAGTTTACATCCTCCTCCTAGCCATTTTGTAACTACAAAACTCCGAGGACTTCTACCCACCTTTGGACACACTACTCCCTTAAAGCTATGTCACTAAAACTTTATAATCTTCCAATTATTTGCTAAAATTTATATCGATAGATATCTACTGTATATGGCATCTATAATCCTCTCCTATCTATCAATCAACCCAAAATCTAACAAGCAACAAATTTACACAAGTAGCTAAAAAAATATTGGTAAATTCTAATAAGCATGACCATACGTCGCCCTGCAATAGGAATGACAGGAAGATAAGGATGAATAATCGAAGGCAATTATGAAGTTTTAAGAGCGATTGAGAGTATCCAAAGATGCAGATAGAAAGAAAGTTTATGAGCCATTGACCTATTTTGCTAGATTGGGCTACTCTAGTCCAGTCACTTGCTAAGTCTAAGAACCCTTCGTTTCACAGAAGGTCTTACAATCCGTGCAATACAGAAGTTTCGTTCACGAAGTTAATCTAAACAAGGTTCCATAATAGAACAGAATTTGGAAAATCAAGATTGTGATCTTTTCTGTGGTTATTTAAACACACGAGCAAGGGATATAAATGCAACACAAGATCGTATCGCGACTTCCAGGTAGATGGAATAAGGGTTACGAATGACTTCACATTCTAAGAGGTGAAGACTACATAATAGGTATAAGGTCCTATTTCAAGTAGTTCAATTTTATAGTCCAAATATGGTGGTACGTATGGATAAATTTTACTGGGTCTTAGTGGGTTCCCTGATTGGACATCAATCGTTGGTTGGATGAACCTTGGATTTCAATATATATGGACTGGACAAGATCCCAACGATAAGATTATTTCTACTAGGCTAGGGTAACCTAGAATAGATTTCAACCCAAGTGGTTGAGCTAGTTGCCAGTCGGGTTGGTTAGCTAGGTTCCTAAAGCCCAAGATGCGCCTTCCGTGACTTTTGTGTTTTAAGTAGCACGAGAAGACACAATTGAGTGGCATACTAGTGACATGTGCGTAGTGGGCTTTGAGTAGATCACAACCATATATTGGGTCAAAAGGTTCGAGTCGAGGTTGAGACTCTAGTGGAAGTCGGAAAGTATACCAGTATTTTTGTAAGGGTTATAGCTAGTCCTATCGTCCTGAAAGTCATACCATAAAAATAGAGTACAAGGAGACGGGTTTAAGTGGGACATGATAGATGAAGGTGGACTCGTCTAGATTTTGTATGTGAAATTTGTTTGAAGGTAACAGCTGGTCTCGCGCTCCGATTGTTAGAAAGTGGGAGTCCATGGGGCACTAATTATCATCCTAATGGAAATTATTCTAATCAATCGGTATTTTTCGTATATCCTAAAATTTTTAGAAGGCTTACAGTCTACCCACCTTAGAAGCTAAGACATAGTTTTAAGAATAATAAGTTTAGAAAAATTCTAAAGTCCAGGTATTGTACCCCGACTCTTGTTAATAAAGAATAAGGCACGGCATAACGGAATACGGTAGATATAAGTCAAGTCAAGGATCGTTCCTCAATAAATGGAAAACGAGTGTGTATAATGACACATGGTCGATAAAATAGAATGACCTACTCGTCCATAGTATACAAAAGTTTTCGATGGGGTAACCAACTCTAAGGCACAACATAGGAAAAGATTTCTAACAACTGAGTCATGAATTTCTATTTGTGTCAAGCTTGTCAGACTATTGTCGCAAGGGTTCTAGTGGTGTGGGTGGTAGTGATCATGTATTGCTGTTGACAACTGGTAGATCGTAATATGATAGGATATTTAAGCTATGGTATTGGCTAAACTAGTGACTGTGGTGTTCCAACACTAATTAGGTCTTAATAATAAAATTTACATAACTAGGGCAATACTTGTTGGAAAGCAATCTCGGGATGAGTGTCTACCCTAGTCATGGTAAATGTTTGTCCTTTCCTTTGTTCACTCATCTCATGTCTAACTGTGGGCTTTGGTCGAGGAAGGGTTGGTTTAAGGCTTAAGAGTTGCTAGTTAAAGCAAGCTTCAAGCAAATAATGAGAGACTCACAACATTTGGTTTCTTACGAAGAGATAGTCTCCTAGGTTGGCATTTTGACTACGGATAGAACCCTAATCATTCTCAAATTCAGATGGCTTGAAAGTCCCAATAGTAGTTTGAGGGTCGAAAGAAGAACGAGTAACTCAATCACATGGCTGGCCGAAGGTAGCTACACTTGTGTATACAACTATCACAGCCATGGGGGTACTCTGTATCTCGCTACCAATTATGAGCTTTCGTCTTTCAAATCAGTGAAAGACAAAAATAGTAAAGAGTTCAAGGGAGATGTCAATGAATACAATTACGTGATTCAAAGGCGAACATATAATTCAAGAGGAATTGTCAATGCAGACGTGGATGAGATCATAGATACCTTTTTATCTTAATCCACGTGGGATAATCAAAGAGAGAGCGAATCGAGTGCACTAAGGTTGATCAGACCGTAGTACATTGACTCTGATTAGACAATATGTTAGTGGGCGTCCCCAATAAACATATGTCTTGAATCAAGCTCGATTAAAGGAGTAAGCTTGTAAAACTAGGCTGTAATAGCAGCATTGGTCAAGATTTTCAAAGTACAAGTATGCGAGATTTTTGAAAGGAGTCACAGGTAGTTCGAGGTTTGTTAGAATCAAAACCTTACCCGATTTTCTTGCTTATACAGTCTTCCCACTATCTTCTTATCCATAAGCCTTGGTCGACTAATGGATTATGGACCTCTAAATTTTATATTCAGGGTAAACCTAATAGTGTCAGTCAATTTCCTCGTCAATAGATCACAGAGACCACTTAATGCTAGGTTGGAAGAAATGTTATCCAAACTTACAAAATCGAATATTTCTTAACTCTATCCAATATTGACTCAAGGGTAACTATGATCAAAAGAGGATGATATGATATCAGTATCTTAACATTAATACAACATCTCAGTGTAATCATATCCAAGAGATTTCAATATTTCCCAACACAGATTTTACCTTCTTCAAGATGAATTCTGGTGGTGCAAATTCCACTCATATTAGTGGTATCAGTGCCATTCACCATAATTAATGGTGATCGATACGAAAACATTGATTTCTTTTTCACAACCCTTTAAAATCTATTTATACAGCCAAACAGCCAAACTATTCATCTTTATCAGCCTTCAAAACCAATTTATATAGATTCAAAACAAAACAAAATAGCCAAACTATTTAAAATTCAAAACCCTACAGAACAGTCTCAAATGTACAATTTTTCGTCCTAAATGTACCATTCTCCATCCTAAATGTACCATTCTCTGTCCTAAATGTACCATTCTCCGTCCTATATGTACCATTCTCTGTCCTACATTTACCATTCTCCGTATTAGAGGAACGGAGAATGGCCATTACCCGTCCCAAATTGTTTCATACTAAGTTAAAAGCATATAATAGCACCCAAGAAATGTTAACAATAAAAAAATTATACAGAACCCACACACCAGACTCGAACCTAGGCCATCCATGTAAAAGCCAAACAGCACAACCAACTAAGCTTGGAATAAGAAGAGTTACTAGAGGTTATTGAATATCCCCAACTTCCAATAAGGAATACGAAATTGAATATCCCCAACTTCTAATAAGGAATAAGAAGAGTCGGTTAGGAACGTGTATATATATACATAGGGGTCCCCATTTATTTGAGTAGGTTGCACATTTAACATGGCTCCAAAAAGATTATCTGGTTGGGAACCATGTTCAGAGTCTTCTTCCAGGCGTCGCCGAGCCTCTCCGCATGGAGCACCCTCTGCGCCGCCACCGGCCCATGACTGGCTGGCAGAGGCTACAGACTTCCTGACCTCCTGCGGGCTGTCAATGGAGGTCATCGCTCGACCTCTTCATCCGGTGCCCAACTTTGACCTGTTGTCGATCACTCCGGAGGAACGGGCTTATCTGGAGAAGAGGGAAGGATTGCGCCGCCTGTGCCATAGGGCGGGTGTGCGCACCCTGCAGGACTTTGTGGAGATCCTCCGCGAGGCTAGTGAGGGGTAGACCCCTTATTTTTTTGTTTTTTTAGTTTTTACAGTTTTTTTCCTCCTCTTGTATCCTTCGCCGAAGAATATTCCGACGACGAAGCTGGAATTTAATGCAACATAATATTTTGTTAACTCAATTTGGTTTCGGCTACAAACGACTAACTATTTTATCTATTTTTCAATTAACAAATCTTGTTACGTCAAATCTATATATCAGCGACGATATCCCCATCAATGACTTGTTACGTCATTATGCTGCCAGCGTCAATCTTGCCGTCAAATCCATCTTAAATATGATTACAAAGTAAACTAGAGGACAACTTTGAGGGTTTTAATTTTACTCTTTTCAAGTACATAGTCTTCTTACCAAGTCGTCAAATGTAAAATATTCGGGATGGCAAAAATACGAGTATATAACGGTTCAATGCAAAAAAAATACGTTTAAAAAATTAATCAAATATTCAAAAAAATAAAAATGTTGACATTAGAAACTTCACATTCTTAAATATGTTGTCAAAAACTAAATAGAATGTTCATTCTCCGTTTTAATTTAAACGGAGAATAACATTCCCAGTGTTAAAAATATATTAGAATGTTCATTCTCCATTTTAATTTAAACGGAGAATGATATTCTCCGTTTCATTTGAAACGGAGAATGATATTCTCCGTGTTAAATTACACGGAGAATGTCGTTCCCAGTATTAAAACGATTGAGAATGCTATTCTTCGTTTATTTTGAAACGGAGAATGACATTCTCCTTGTTAAATTATAATGGTCCAGATTTTGGATGTATCGATACATCTATTTTTTGTGCCAAATTTTTCTATAATTTATACGGAACACGAGGATATATACTAGTAATAAATTTAATTTTGGAAAGTAGTTTTTAAAATTAGGGTCTCAAAACTCTAAAGGTTTATGTAGTCATTTTACATGGATATATACTAGTAATAATAGTAATAAATATAATTTTAGAAAGTTATTTTTAAAATTTAATAGTAATAAATTCGACCGTCTTATACTAGTAATAATAGTAATAAATTTAATTTAAGACTCAAAACTATTCTAATTTTTTCCACTTACCAAGGTCATATAAAGCCGGTCGAATTTTCCCTCTTCTTCTCTCAAACCCTCTTTGTTCTTCCAAACCCTCTTCTAATCAAAATGCTGCCGAAGAAACAACGACCGTCTCCGAAGGAAAAGAATCCACAAAGGAATGCGATACAGGCCCGAAGGGCAGAACTTGCAAGGACGACGAAAACTAAGATTATGGTCGCTAGGGTAGAGGCCGAAAGGGCAGAGGCGGAAGCAGCGGCTGCAGCAGCGACGATGAAAGCGGAGGTGGCAGCCAAGCCACCTGCAAAAAAGGCTAAAGAAATTCATTGCTCGACAAAGACCAGAAAATCTATCTTCGATACAGAGTCGTCGGAAGACTCAACTTATGAAGATCGAGGCGTACTCAAGCGAAGGCTAAGGTGGCAACGGATACAGAGTCATCAGCATACTCTGAGGATTTTGAATCCTCATCAGAAGAGAAAAATAAAGAGGAAGAGCAATCATCAAATAAGTTCCAGGATGGAGAGAAGGTAAAAAAATTTAAAGACTCTAAATCTAAGAAGATTTACAATAAATATTTCAAGAAAAAGGCTGTTATGCCTTAAAGATCAATTAAGATGGATGATGTCGAAGACGAAGCTTTCCTGGATATATTAAAATTTTATCAATTAGAGAAACTGAACAAATCCTGTCTTGAGAAAATCTCCCAAACAATAGTAAGAAAATTTTACTCAGATCTTCCGACTGAAATTAAAGAAAAAGAAGAGGATCAACAACTGGTATTTCTGAGAGGGAAACTGATTAGGTTAAATAATGCTGTCATCAACGAATTTTATGGATTTGATCCAATTCCTGAGTTTGATATGAAAGATATTGATAATGTTTCCGTGAGGGATGCAATTCATGAGATTACAGGTGTATCAGTGGGTGCCATGACCCCTCAAAATGTATATAAAGATCAGTTTAAAACTTTGTATAAATTTTTGTATGCCTACATATCTCAAACACTCAACCCTACTGGACATGAGTTTTCCATCCATCCCGAGAGTGTAAAATTTCTTTATTTTGTGGGGAAGCAAAAAAGGATGGATATAGGTTCCTACATGTTCAGTAGAATGATGCATCTCGTGGGAAAATCAACTGCAAGGACAGCTCTCCCTTTCGGAGGATTTGTATGCTTGATGGCTAGTAAACATTTTGTTCCAGGCTTAGCAGGGGATGTTTATATTAAAAATAAAGGCCCCACGAGAAAACTAACATTCACTCGAATGTTTGGAAAACGGGAAGCAGCTGCAAGCAAACCATCAATATCTAGAAAACCATCAACTTATGGAATCAAAAATACTAAGGACAGGGTTGATTATCTATACAATTTTATTGCTGCAAACTTTGAGAATGTCTTCAAAGAGATAAAGACTATATCCGACAACCAGAAATTGATTTTGGATAAGATTAACCAGATAGAGGTTGAATTTGCTGACCAAGAATAAGATTTTCCTTCCCTCGTGAAGAAGGTAAATGAGGCTAGCCCAAACTCTTATGTAAAAATACACACTATGCACATTGACACTTTAATGCTAGCCATCACTTTGATACTTCTATTTATGTTACTGGATGTCATTTCTACGTATACAGTGAGTCCATACTGACTATAATTTTTCTTATTCCGTCCCTCAAGGTGCAGCTGAAGGATATTTTGAGGATGAAGAAGAAGAAAAAAAAAAGATAAAGAAGAAGATGAAGATGGCTATGAAGATTCATCTTTTGAGTTTTGAAGCTTTTATTTCAATTTGGAAGTAATATTTGAATTGTAATATGATTCTGAATATTTGTTGGTCTTGGCGGTGTAACTAAATTTTGTTTTTAAAATATTGTAAGACTAAACTTTTCGCTTGTACTAAGTGCATAGTTCGTAATTTGTTTGGAAAATGTAATATGGTCTTGAATTTATAGTAGGTCTGATATTTATTTGGATTATTGTATTGTGAATTATACAGGTTCTATATTGAATTACTAACGTGGATTGGGCAGATTACTGTAACGTGGATTATGCAGTTTATTGGACTTGGAATGAAGTATACTTAATTTGATTATAATTTTTGGTTGAAGCGTTTATTTGAT